>OFHU01003927.1:0-55949 GCA_900245905.1 Lacerta viridis | reverse complement strand
CCCAAAAGGGTGGCCTGGGCTTTTGGCTGGGGGAATTCAGTAATGGTAAACTAGAGCACCCAAGTCCCTTTGATCGGTTTGGACAACGGCTAGACATGGTGGACAAGACAACACTGAGGATCAAAGACCTGGAGTTGGATGATGGTGGCATCTACAATGCTCGCATCTGGTTTACTAAGGCACAATTTCAAGAACAGAGCTTCAGCCTCACGGTCTATGGTGAGTAATTACTTCCACTGTCCTGAATGCAGAGGGGGGGCTACACAGATGATAAAGGGGGAAATCGAGGGAGCTGGGTGTGTTTAGCCTGAATAAGAAAAGACTGAGATGCATGGGTGTAGTCGGGGGGGGGGGGGAGGCAGCTGCCCCCCATCAAGTAAAACAATAGAAATACTTAACTAACTGACGATCACATTGGTTTTGCCCCACCAACAAAAGTTCTGACCCCCCCCCATAAAAGTCCTGGCTATGCCCATGCTGAGAGGCGATATGACACCCATCTTCAAATATCTGAAAGGCTGTCACATGGAAGGTAGAACAAGCTTGTTCTCTTCTGCTCTAGATGACAGGTACCAAACCAATGAATTTAAATGATAAGAAAGGAGATTTCTACTAAATTTTAGGAAGAACTTTCTGGCTGTAAGAGCTTCTTGGCAGTGGAATAGAGTGCCTCAGAAGGTGGTAGACTCTCCTTCCTTGGAGGTATTTAAGCAGAGGTTAGATGGCCGTCTGTTAGGGATTATTTAGCTGTGATGCCTGCGTTGCAAGCAGCTGGACTAGATGACTCTTGTATTTTATTATAATGGAATAGGATTGACACAGTTTTTCTGGTTTCTGACAGGCATAAGGTGCAAACATCACATCTTTCCCATTTCTCTTCAAATAGAGCCAGTGCCAGAACTTCAGATTGTCCCCAGAGATGTCTCCAACAGCTCAGGCAAATGCAATGTAACCCTGCAATGTCAGGTGTGTGGAAAGGGGGAATTTGACATTTCCTGGAAAAGAGGGGAATCCCTCAGGGACTTAGGAGATGGCTTGGACTGGTACCAGATGTCTGACAATGGCACCAATCTCCATTTGTTGTGGTGGCCCAATGCTGGCGACTCCAATTTCACCTGCCTGGTCAGAAATCCGATTGGAGAGAAGGAGACGTCCTTCAGCTTGCTCAGCATCTGCCAAACTGATGATGAAGGTGAGTAATTTATTGCCCCTTCCTCCAAACAATGCATTGGAGCAGGGAAAAGGCAGCAGTGGAGGATCTGTTCATGTCTCTCAGGAGTGGGACTCCCAGCCACAAGACTTTGGGAATCTAAGAAGAGGGTGTGTTTTTAGAATGAAGCGGTGCTCAGTGGTAGAGCCCCTGCTTTGCTTGCAAGGAGGTCCCGGGTCCAATCCCTTCTGGCATCTCCAGGCAGGACTGGGAATGTTCCCTACCCTAAACCTGGAGGGTCCCTGCCAGTCAGTAGGCCATATTAAGCTAGATAGAACCCAGTGGTCTGAGTCGGTATAGGGCTGCTTCTGATGGCGTGTATCTTCAAGGCTCTTCCTCTGGTTTACATGTCATGGAGATGAATGCATATCCCATATTAAAAGATGATCTCCCAATCATAAGTTCTGTGCCAGTTTGAATCTACACTTTAGTCATCCTTAGAGTAAACCCATGACACCAATGAGGTTTTAGGTAGTCATGACTGAATTGGGTGACAGTAAGATGTATTTTCTAAGCCTGACTCACTCTGAATCCCAACCCTATGGATTCAACCTAATTGAGGCTCTAATGCAGGGGCAATCTGAGTGGAGTCCCCCAGATGTTGCTGGACTCCCAAGTCCCATCATCCCTGACCTGCTGGCTGCTGAGGATGATGGGAGTTGGAGTCCAACAGCATTGGGAGGGCCACAGGTTGCCTCCACCTCCCCTAATGCCTCTTTGGAGTCACACACCCCTTAATCTCATTGCTTCCTGATATCTACAGAAGAGGCCAGAAGATGAAACCCACCTCCAAGTACCAGATTAAAATTCTGTGCCAGAGTAACCCAGGGAAACCTAGAATTAAGTAAATAGAATCATAGAATCATAGAGTTGGAAGAGACCCCAAGGGCCACCCAATCCAACCCCCTGCCAAGCAGGAAACACCATCAAAGCATTCCTGACAGATGGCTGTCAAGCCTCCGCTTAAAACCCAAAGAGGAGACTCCACCACACTCCTTGGCAGCCAATTCCACTGTCCAACAGCTCTCACTGTCAGGAAATAAAATGGAACTTGTTGCCATAGAGCCAGTGTGGTGCAGTGGTTAGAGTGATGGACTAAGACCTGAGAGGTTCAAATCCCTATGTGGCCATGAAGCTCACTGTGTGATCTTGAGCCAGTAACTAACCCACCTCACAGGGTGGTTGTGAGGATAAACATGGGGAGGAGGAGAAAACGATGCTCACCACCTTGAGCTCCTTGGAGGAAAGTACACGGGATAGGAATATGTAAATGAATCAAAAGTTTGCTATTGTGTTATATATCTCAAGGGACTCCTACAGGTAGTCAGCAGAGACTCAGGTGGATGATCTGCCTTCCTGTCGGCTTAATTGGAACTCTGGCATGTTCTGTAATGATATGGAAGAGGAAATATATATTTAAAAAGAGGTAGGAACATCTCTATAATCTGTAACTATGGAATTTCTTCCCTGTTCATATGAGTTACAAATCGATCTTTTGCTCTTATTCTGTGTTGCTCTTATTTCTTCACACGGTGATCTCAGTCGCTGTTTATTTGAATTTTTATGCAGAATGACATATTGTTTCACAGTTTGGCATTTTTAAAAAATGCCATAAGTCACATAGGTAATTTTATGCTGAGCAGTATATGCATCTGCCTAATAAGCAAACAACGTGTTTCATGTTGTCCTCTGCAGAGATTGCCTCCACAATGCCAGAGAACCAGCGCTCTCCTTCATCTCAACAGTCAAAGAGGAGCCTCCCCAAAGTTGGGCATGAGCAGGTGAGGTGAGTGTGGAACTGAATGAAAGGATGGTGACTTGAAATAGCAATGGGAGCATTTCATCTGTTTGGCCACTTACCGTATTTTTCGCTCCATAAGACACACTTTTTTCCTCCTAAAAAGTAAGGGGAAATATCTGTGCGTCTTATGGAGCGAATGGTGGTCCCTGGAGCTGAATTGCCCAGGGGCCAAAAGAGGATCATGCTTTTTATTTTACAAAGAGAAAAGGGGGTGTTGAAAGGACCCCGCTCAGCAGCTGATCAGCAAGAGATCGGGAGAGAGATAAGAGTCCCGGCTCCCTTTCAGCCCCGCCCTCCATTGTTGAATGTGCTGCAGAGGGAGGTTGTTTGTTTCCCCAGCGACATGTGACTGGCTGATTAGATTATCTGTCTGGAAACTGTAGAAAAGGCTCCCTTTCCTTTAGAAGCTGCAGAAATGTGAGTTGAACCCCATAAAAATGGGGCTTTTCCTCTTTGCTTTTCCCCCTTTGCAAAAGGAGCTTTGCTTTTCCCCCTTTGCAAAAAAGCTGCAAAACTTTTAGCTGATCCTCAAAAACAGGGCTTTTCCCTTTGCAAAAAAGCTGCAAAACTTTTAGCTGATCCTCAAAAAACCAGGGCTTTTCCCTTTGCAAAAAAGCTGCAAAACTTTTAGCTGATCCTCAAAAAGGGCTTTTCCCTTTGCAAAAAAGCTGCAAAACTTTTAGCTGATCCTCAAAAAAACAGGGCTTTTAGAGGAGGAAAACCAGGGGGAAAAAATCTGGGTTTCCTCCTCTAAAAATGAGGTGCGCCCTATGTTCCGGTGCGCCCTATGGAGCGAAAAATGCGGTAATTCTAGCCCAACTTTTTTGCCAAAGAGCTCAAGGTGACGTACGTGGCTCTCCCTATCCTCATTCAGCCTGTGAAGTGGATTATATATTATTATAGAATTTCAACACTGCCCTATAACCAGAGGTCTCAGGCCGGTTCACAGAAAAGATCACAAAAAATAAAATCAAAATAAGAACAATAACCCTATAGCATGCCCCTCCCCACCCCCCAAGGCACTGAGAGGCTGGGACTGCCCCCCAAGGACACAGTCAGTGAGGTTCATGGCCAAGGGGTAGGATTTGAACCCTGACCTCCCAAGTCCCAGTCTGACACTAAAACCACTATACCACACTGGCTCTCCTAGAGAAGCCATAATTTAAGAAATCTCATTTTAAGGGTAATGGCTTATGATCAAAGCAATACAGTATTTACTTATTTAACCATCCATCTATACCCTTTAAAAAAACAAAACAAAACAAAACCTCAAATCCTCTTTAAACTTTGAGGCTGTTACTGGCTACTCTGTTGCCTGAGACAGATCAGCAAATGACCTGGCCAACATTCAGTGCTTTTGGTCAGACATGAGGCAGAAATTTCCACTAGCATTTCTTCATGTTCTGGCAGTAAAAGAAATGCAACAAGAATAACCATGTGCATAATAATAATAATAATAATAATAATAATAATAATATAATTTATTTGTACCCCGCCCATCTGGCTGGGTCCCCCCAGCCACTCTGGGCGGCCTCCAACAGATATTAAAATACATTAAAATATCACAGGTTAAAAACTTCCCTAAACAGGGCTGCCTTCAGCCCTGGGGGCCGAGGCAGTTGCTCCCCTCTAAATCAAGTAAGTAAATTTAAAAAAACAATTAACTAAAAGTGGAAATAATCAGAATATTTGAAACTGAAATGCTCACTGAGGTCACTTGAATGTTGTTGTGGAGAAGTCTAGCGATGCAACTGGAAACCCAACTGAGCGATAGACTGAACTAGACAAAGGATGGTGACAGGTGCATGCCCTGATAATGCACAGGATGACAAAGGAATTTTGTTTTTGTGTTTTCCTACAGTGGAGGAACAAGGACATTGCCTCTGAGCATGTGCAGAGTATTTTTGAAACCTTCCTCTGCTCTCACTCCCGCTTCCTGTCCGTGACAGCATCCGCTTCCCAGAACACTGGAACCACATGGCACACAAAGAAATGAAGGACTTTTGTATGAAGAATTGGAGAGGTGGAACATTGAAGGGGGAAGCTGTTGCTATGATGTTTGTTTGTCTGAGTAGGTAACACCAAGTCAGCCTGTTAAGAGGACTGTGGAGGAGCACTGAGGCACTTGCGCGCTCATAACAGGGGTGTTACAATGGCTGCATTCGTTGCAACTTTGTCTCTGGGCACAATACATTATACTCAGTTAGTGTTGAAAGCCCTAACTGACTGAGGCCCCAAATTTCTGAAGGAGCGGCACCTTCCCCACAGACCCTCCCAGGTGTTAAGGTCAGCCGAGGGCGCCCTCTTGACAGAAGGGATGTCCAATAATTCCAACGGAGACAGAGACAGAAGAAGAAATTGCTGGCTTCCACTTCTTCGTCCCATGTCCGGAATGGAGAGCAATCCAGTGAATATAATCAGGACAAACGATTTGCAACTGATTACGGTTCTTTCCTCATTTGCATTGTGTTCCTCCTGCATTGAAAGGATTGGGGGGGGGGAGTAATGACTTAATGCAATTATGAGCATTATGCAAGTGACAGTGAGGCAGTGTAGTTTTGGGCAGTAGATGAATGGCAGTGGATAAAGAAGAGGCAGAAAGGAATCATAGAATCCTAGAGTTGGAAGAGACCCAAGGGCCATCCAGTCCAACCCCCTGCCAAGCAGGAAACACCATCAAAGCATTCCTGACAGATGGCTGTCAAGCCTCCGCTTCAAGACCTCCAAAGAAGGAGACTCCACCACACTCCTTGGCAGCAAATTCCACTGCCGAACAGCTCTCACTGTCAGGAAGTTCTTCCTAATGTTTAGGTGGAATCTTCTTTCTTGTAGTTTGAATCCATTGCTCCGTGTCCGCTTCTCTGGAGCAGCAGAAAACAACCTTTCACCCTCCTCTATATGACATCCTTTTATATATTTGAACATGGCTATCATATCGCCCCTTAACCTTCTCTTCTCCAGGCTAAACATACCCAGCTCCCTAAGGAAAAGGATGTCTTCCTGCATTCCTACTTGACAGTTCCACCACTGACAAAAGCTCAGTGGGTGGTGGTCTGGGTGAGCCCCTTTCTATGTGGCAGCCTCCGAACTGCGGAACTCCTTCTGCACCAAAGTGTGCCTTTGTTATTATTTATTTATTTGATTTGTACACCGCCCTATACCTGCAGGTCTCAGGATGGTTCACAAGATAAATAGCTTTGCTGCATAGCTTCATAGGCAGAAGACACATGGCTTTCTCTAGGTCTTTCACGGAGAAGCTGTTTTGTTTTATACCATCTACCACTTTGGTTGACTCTGTGCTGCTCCACTCTGCCTTGAAGAGTTTCGGTTGTTGTTATTGTTTTCAATTGGCATTGACATCTTAATACGCTTTTGGTGATCTGTGTTATGTTTTAGAATCTATGTACCCTACTTTTTACACTGGTTTATGCTTTAGTTGAAATGCATTATTTATTTATTTATTTATTTATTAATAACTTTATTGCATCAAATACAAAAAGGAAAAAGAACAATGAAAAAAACAGTAAATAAAGAAAAGATTTAAAAATTACATATTGAGTTTCTTCTTAGAAAGAAACCATAAAATACATTCAAATAATACATTCATATATTCCAAATAATTCGGTTCTATATTATAAATAATAAACAAACCAAACATAATAATATCCAATTTCAATAAATCAATTTCTACTAACCTTTAGTGATAATTCTTCCTTCCATTCCTCTGTATATTCTTGTCTATTTCTACTATATGTTACTTCCCCCTCCCTTTATGGCTTCCACTTGTCATCATCCCAGGATATCGATCTATCCCTTCTTTTTTACTACTATGATATTCCTTATAATCCTTCTATCTTATTTTCTTCTATCCTTCCTTCCTAACTTTGGTTCACAATACAGGGTGTTTAGATACTCTGGTTTCACCTCAGATCGTATAAATCTTTCGCCTATTTATTTATTTATTATTTTGTGTTCTGCAACATTTTTGTATTTTCGTGTCCAGAACCCGGTGTTGGTTTTATTTTGTATGGTCTAAGCTGCTTTATATATATAGTGTTAAACGAAGCTGAGTGATTTCATTTATAACCACCCCAAAACTGCACACATGCAGTCACACGTTCCTAACAGGTACAGTTCAAATGCACACATCAGACAACCGCTTAACCCAAATCCTTAAAAATGGGACAAACAGAGAAACAGAAACGCTCCTAACACAAACAATGATTCAGGCAACCACAAAGCGCTCTCTCTCTCTCTCTCTCTCTCTCTCACACACACACACACACACACACAGAGAGAGAGAATTCGTGGAAGGAGTGGAAAGGAATATCTCCTATTCTGAGCATCTCCCCTTCCTGCCGTTCTGCCACTTCCTTCTGCTGTGGGTTGGTTGCGACAGCAACAGAAAACAAACTGGGTTGATGGTTTCCAAAGAACCAGAAAGTGCAGATAAATGCGTCGAAAGGTAACCAAGGGAGCCGATTGTTGTGTCCACAGCCTGGAACTCCTAGAAATAAGAACATGGAGTCAGATGAAGCTTTACTGGATGAAGAAGTTTGGAGTTACTTCCTGGCTGCCACTGTGACCTCTGTATCCAGCAGTGATTTGCGCACAGAAACCCAGACAGGGAACTGGGTTTTGGTTTGGGCTAAGAGATGGCAGTGGAAGATAAGGAGACCTGTGTGTTTGAAGTGGTGGGACAAGGATGCCCAGAAGAACCTCCTGGAGCAACAGGGCCGGTAGGGCAGCGACGCATGTGCCTTGCATTCAGGGGTGGGACCAGCCGCCCACAGGGCAGGGTGAGCCAGGGTAGGATACTCCATGGGGCCTTTGAAGAGTCTGCCTGCCTCTCCCACCCAGCCGCCCTACAGCTGAGGGGGAGGCGGGGGGCAGACCATTTGGGCAGGGTGGAGCCTTTGGGCACCCAAGCCACCGCGTCACTCCCAGGAGAGATACATGGCTCGGGCACGCTGCAGGCCCCGCGGTGAGTGCCACCCGGCATTTTGTCACCCCTCTCAGTGGTGACACCCAGGGCGGACCGCCCCCACCCACTGGCAGAGGAAGAGGAGTGAAGGGGGGATTGCACCGCCCCCGGCAGTGCGATCCCGGTAGGGTGCCATCGCGATGGGGCCCCCGCCCATGCTGGGCACCATGCTCTACAGGCCCCGCAGGCTGGGCACCACGCCCCCAGGACGCATACCCCCCCCCGGGATGCACGCCAGCCCCGCCCCTGCCTGCTCTCCGCCCCCCAGTGCTGCAGCATGAAGCTCCGCCACTGCCCCCACTGCACCTCCTTCCTCCGCCCCTAGGGCCAGAGCT
The DNA here is from genome assembly GCA_900245905.1 of Lacerta viridis. NCBI lineage: Eukaryota > Metazoa > Chordata > Lepidosauria > Squamata > Lacertidae > Lacerta > Lacerta viridis. Next base: position 47,619 of record OFHU01003927.1, on the reverse strand, counting down.
GTATCTTTTCCTGGGCCAGAGCTTAGACCCTCCAGGAGCGCCCCAGGAACAGATGAAGGAGGACTCTGCGCTGAAGTTCTCACAAGGGGGCAGAGGCATAAAGGCCTCAGTTTCTTCTCAACTTTTGTTGGAGAAAGGTGCTCACTCTGAGCTGCCTGTGGTCCTGCAGCCCAGCCTCACCTTTTCCTGCTTTTCCTGGGAGTTCTGGAATCAGACTGGTGGTCTTCCTCCTCCTCCTCCTTCTTCCTTCCCCCCATCTGCCCTAGAGGCATCACCAATCATTTTGGACTGGTAGATAGATTTTGCAAGTGGGCAGAATACATACCGTACATGCTGCAACTGATTAGTTATTTATTTTGGTCAATTTATATTCTGATTCACATTTCAACAGAAACTCTAATCACCTTGCAGTTCCCAATGACAAAGGATTCAATGCAAGCAATACAAACATTCAAAACCAAGTGATGCTCTTCATCATTCTACAATTCAAGGAATGTAATTAAATAAATTTCATTAAACCATGTATAACTAAGAACCATTAAAAATCATATAGAAACATCAAGATACAGTAAATAGCAAGATACATCAAAATGCAATGAAACAGCAATATTGATTTTAATTAGTTTTGAATGTTTCAAACAGCTGTTTTTAAGCGGCTATGATTTGTAAACCCACTTTCAGGTTGTTGGGGATGTTGTTTTTTTGCAATCATGCAGTATATAAATTTTATGAAATTAAATATTTTTAAAATCCATAAGTATTACTCCCAAACAACAACTGTGTGATGCAATCACTGAACCCATTCACACTAAAAAAAAAACCTAGACTCAGCACACAACCCACCCCCCCCACTATTCACAGCCATTTTGTGTTACAATAGTACTTCTTAGAAGCCTAATTTCAGTGGGAGTGGGACCTTTTTGGCATCTGTGCAGCCACAGACACTTGTGTTAACACAAGTACAAAGCACTGCTGTGATGGTGGTGCTGTGAAAATCGTAACTTATCAGCTGTGAATTTTTGTTTGCAGAGGTTTCTGGAGGTCATTGTTGCTATCTTGGGTTCAGGAGACCATTCCTCAAAGTTCTCCACATGCCTCTCCCACTGCTATACCTGTGGGAAGGTAGGAAGTTAATCCTGGGTTCACTTCCACACCCTGATCTCCTTTTTTCATCACTCCCTTAGTTTCTAATTTTACCTTCAGTTGATCGTTTGTTAATGTACAGATCCAGCATGGCCAGCATGGTAGCCTGGGTTTAGTTTCCTGGTTTCAGCTGGATTTGAAGGGGTTGCTTGTTGAACAGCAGTGATCACAAACATCCCAGGGGGAAACAATAAGAAAAAGGGGCGGTGCCCTTTGCCCTCAGCCCAGCCCTGAAGGGCTGACCCAAAAGGGACAAACCCCTTTGGCGGGCTGTATGTCAGCCACACCTGACACAACTCCCCGCCTCTAAAGAAACAGTTGAGCAGCAAAGGCCAGAGATGGCTGTGTTGTGCGCTAGCAAAAGTCTCAAGACCCTTCTTCTCTGCAGCACATTAATCTGCTCCTACTCTGGTAAGTTGACCAAGGCTTGCTAAAAACCTTAACACATCGGAATATTGATGGGGAGTGGGTGTTGAAGGAGGAAACCAGAAATGTAGGTTTTCCTGCTTTGCAAAGTGGAGATAGACGCTTATCAGCTCCATAGCCGCGAAGAGTAACCACGGCTTCAGCTCCTGTTCTTTGATCACTTGTAAGTCTTTGACAATGGAGCTGTGAAGATGAAGGATGTCATATAGAGGAGGGTGAAAGGTTGTTTTCTGCTGCTCCAGAGAAGCGGACACGGAGCAATGGATTCAAACTACAAGAAAGAAGATTCCACCTAAACATTAGGAAGAACTTCCTGACAGTGAGAGCTGTTGGACAAGGAGTGTGGTGGAGTCTCCTTCTTTGGAGGTCTTGAAGCGGAGGCTTGACAGCCATCTGTCAGGAATGCTTTGATGGTGTTTCCTGCTTGGCAGGGGGTTGGACTGGATGGCCCTTGGGGTCTCTTCCAACTCTAGGATTCTATGATTCTAAGACCTTTGGCGAATCAAACATCTATTGCTGGAGAAAAAAGCAAATAGGATGGGGAAAGGCAAGTTGAATGGGCTGGAAATCAGGGGTGGACTTAGCTGCAGAGTCAGTAGTCTATCGAAAAGCTTTTGTTTCTTTAATTATGCAATATATAAAGCTCCACAACTGATCGTTCCCAACCTTTCTCTCTAATTGCGGGGAAATAAAGATGACACAGCGTTGCAGAATCCTGTTAGACAGAAACATCTTCAATGTGGCTGAGAGAAATCTTGCTAATCTGTGTTTTTAGATCATTTTCAAAAACAGAACTATGGTTGGGTTTGCTTCCCAGCTTCAAGTTTATAACAACAAAACTATATTACCGTGTTGATGCTATTTGGTATTTAAAAATATAATATTACTGAAATACTTTGACTATTTCAAAATGGTAGACCCAGCTTTCATTCATACCCATCCGTGACCTCTGACAAAAACATATATCTTCTCTTGTCCCTATACCATTCCGTTGTCATCTCATAACTTTATTACATCCCCCCCCCCACTGTAATCCAATTAGCAACTGGAAACAAGCTGAGGAACTGCCCACTGGTTATTGTTTTTTTTTTTTGAGAAAATCCTCTTGAATTTGACAAGTCAAAAGGGGTCCCTTTTCCAAAATTCTACTTAGCAAATTTTGTAATCTAGTTCTTAAAATTGAAAGGTTTTCAAATAGCCCCACGACATACAAAATAAAAATCATAATGAATTAGAACTCTGTGCGGCAAAAATTAAATAAACAGCTGCATCAATTAAAGCAGTGTTTTTAGTTTTTTCCCTGAAATATATTTGATTATAAATATGACAGTGAGAGGTGGAGGGAAAACCCTCCTTTGTTGCAAATTATGACTAAAGTCACGAGTGGTTGATCTTGCACATTTTATTTCTACCATGGTTCACAGGGATCAAATTCCTCACATGTAAATAGCAGGATCTAATCAGATTTGTTTTCCTATCAAGCACTGAAATTAATAGCTGTCCTGTAGGATGTTATTTGTGAGTTTGATTCACTTTATTGATTCTCCCTGTTTGTAGCTCGCTTTGTTTTCGTAATTGCAGAATTGACCTGCTTTGTCCTGAGTCCTGACTAGAGTGTAGTCTCGATATTAGGAAATCACATGGGACCTAAATCTTTTTGAGAATATTAGGAAATCACATGGGACCTAAATCTTTCTGAGAATAATGATTCAGCTATCATATAGAGCTGAGATGGAGACTCTTTTGGAAGGTACAACTGGCTCAAAAATATAACAGCACTGCTATAATTGCTCTGCAATTTTTAATAATAATAATAATATAATAATAATAATAATAATAATAATAATATTATTTGTACCCCGCCCATCTGGCTGGGTCTCCCCAGCCACTCTGGGCGGCTTCCATCAAATATTAAAATACATTTAAAATATCACAGTTTAAAAACTTCCCTAAACAGGGCTGCCTTCAGGTATTTTCTGAATGTCAGGTAGTTGTTTATTCCCTTGACCTCTGATGGGAGGGCGTTCCACAGGGCGGGCGCCACTACCGAGAAGGCCCTCTGCCTGGTTCCCTGTAGCTTTGCTCTGGATCTCAGTGTCTGCAGAAATGGGGGTCTTCAGATGCTCCGATGGGGGTGGAGATGGTTCGAATTTAAAATGATATTTTATTTCATTACGGTTATGACAATTGGATATGGACACTGCGATAACGGATAATGCTTTGAAAGACAAAATTTTGGGACCACAAGGGAGGGAGGAGTAAGATAAGGTAAAGGGTTTGGGGGAAATGAGTAATATGGAAAATTTTGGCTAAGAGAATGAGAAAATACAGAAGTATTAGGAGGCTTAAGTAGAAAAATGTTTAAAAGGGGGGGGGAATGATGAGTGGATTTTAAATTAGATTTAAAGATTAAAGAAAACTGGAATTATGTGATAATTTGGAAATCAGTAAGGGGGGGAATGAGGAAGTCACTTTAGGAAGTAATGTTGGGAATTTAATTAACTGACCTAGGAAGAGGGTCAGCTTTATGCTATGATTCGAAAAATATGAGGTTAAATGTGAAATGATTTTTGTTACCTCTGTGAGAGGGGGTTTTTGTATTTGTTGCTCCCTTCGGTGGGAGAGGGGGGAGTATGGAGAGTTTAACCATGTATTGTATTGTTTTTGGTTTTTTAATTGGAAAATCCTATAAATTTTTAATTAAAAAAAAGGAGACGCTCCTTCAGGGATACAGGACTGAGGCCATTTAGGGCTTTAAAGGTCAGCACCAACACTCACTGCACTGAATTCTGGTTCAATTCTGTGCTGTTGAAAGAGTTCTGGTTATTTCACTGACAGCATCAACTCCAAAATACAAGGTTTTTAATTTAGATAAGCGCTTCCCAAAGTTTTTGGGGCCACCGCTGCTTGGTTCCAAAAATTCATCCACAGAGCCCTCTACACTATAAAAAAGTGTTATTCAGAATAACGATTTGCATGATGTAGAAAATAAGGAAGATAATAACACTACAATATTCAAAACAGTAACAATTAATTGCACCTTTATTCAAAATCCAATTACAACTACTTCAGCAATTCAACACTGATTTAGACCTGTAGAGTTGCGAACAGTTCAGAATCTAGCAAAGAGCTTATGTAAATACCAAGATTTACTAAGAATACAGAAGATTAAGGCTTGATTGTGGGCTTCCTGCACACATCTGTGCAGTAGACATTTGAATTGATTCGCCACCTTTTCCATTCTTTTTCTCCACTCCTTAAAAAAAGGTGCTGTAAGCAACTCATCACAGAATCAGACCCTGAATCAGGTGAGCGGGATCCTGGGACGATCCGTCTTGCTCCCTGCCAATGTCTCATCAGCAGAAGCATTGGCCTTCATTGAGTGGAACTTACAGACACACAACGGCCTGAGGGTGCAGCTTGCTAAGTTCAGGGATGGGAAGCTGGAGCGGCCGGATCCAAATGACAGGTTTGGGCAGAGGTTAGAAATGGCCAATGAATCCACACTGAAGATCAAAGATCTGGAGACGGAGGACAGTGGAATATATGAAGTTCGTGTGCGTTTCGTCAGAGGAGTGCTTCAGCATCATAAAATCTGCCTCACTGTATATGGTAGGTAATTATTATGGCCGTAGGAAAGGACCCAGCAATGCTGGTTCTACCAAGTTACTGACATTCATGGGGAGGATGTGTTTTTTCATATCTTTTTCAACAGAGCCCATCCCAGAGCCAAAGATTCTCCCCCAAGATGTCTCCAAGACTCCAGATGGTTGCAATGTGACCCTGCAGTGTCAGGTGCCTGGAAATAGGGGATTTGATGTATCTTGGAAAAGAGGGGACCTCCTCAGGGACTTAGAAGATGGGTCAGACAGGTACCACCTCACAGAGAACGGCAGGGATCTCCACCTGCTCTGGAAGCTCAACTCTTCAGAGCCCACCTACACTTGCCTGGTCACCAATCCAGCCGAACAGAGGAGCGACTCCTTCAACTTGCTTGACATCTGCCAAACCCACGGTGAGCAATTCTCCATGTATTTTATCCGGTTTAAACAAAACAGAGATTTATAAGCAGAGTACATGCAATAATATAAAATAATTATTAATAATGCGCAGATAAAATAAGCATCAGAAAGAAAGAAAAACTAGTCAAACTATGCATAGCTAAATACGTGGCTGGGCACATCTGCAGAAATTTAAAAAAGGTTTTAGTGGGCATCTAAGACAGCAAGCGCTCTGACACTGGGTGGTTTTTTTGTTTTGTTTTTTACAATCGAGCAGTATATATTTTATGAAATAAGTTTAACAATTGTTTGTTTGTTTGTTGTGTCTATGTCCCACCTTTTTCTCCAAGGAGCTCCAGGTGGCGTCCATTGTTCTCTCCTTCCTTATTTAACCCCCATAAGCCTAGGAAGTAGGTTAGCCTAAGAGGCAGTGGCAGGCGGCCAGTCACCCATTGAGTCCCCGCCCCCTTTTGTAAACCACTTTGAGGTTTCCAACAATTAAGCAGCATATACATTCATGAAGTGAAATAAAATAAAGCCCATAATCCGTGTGTGCTGCCTGGAATGGTTTATAAAGATGGAGCAGAACCCAAATAGAAGAAGAAGAAGAAGAAGAAGAAGAAGAAGAAGAAGAAGAAGAAGAAGAAAATGCTCATGTAGGCAGGCGTGGGATGGGGCACAGAGGCAGTTGCTGTCAATTATCTCTTAATGGACAATTGTGGCTCCCTGCAGGGAGATCATCCATCTCAGATCCTCCACTCTGGTTTGTTATCGTTGTGCCTCTCCTCATGATGGTGGCAGGTTTGGGGTTCTGGATATGGAAGAAAAGTAGGACGGCTCTATCTGAAAGAGGTAGGGAATGTCTCCCTTTCTCTGCCCATCTTTGTCCCCCAGAGAGCCAATCAGCCACAGAAGAAGACACCTTTTCCTTCCTTTGGTTTCTCCTGCAAGGCAGGTCATTCATCAGTGCAACCAAATAAATTTGTCTAATGTCTCACCCCTGCAGCTGTGGCCTCTGTGAGAGGAGAGGAGGGGTATGTCAGTCACTCTGGTTTGTCTTCACTACGCAGAGTTCCTCCCAAAAGAATGGATCCCTTCAAAAGGGGGTGAGAGCCAGAAAAGTGAGAGCAAGAGGGTCTATCTTTCAAGAGGTAGGGCACTAAAACAGAGACCCTTGGGGAGCTTTTAAGCTTGGAGAAAGGGCGAGCAAGGTGGGTCATGAAAGAAGTGTTTAGAGAAAGTGGACAAGAATAAATCTTTGGTTTCCCTCAAAACAATAGACATTTCTTGTGTGCAAAATGAAGGTGGGTTTTAGGAGATCACCCCGGGACAGTGGCCATAACAGAGGAGAGGAGACTATTATCAGTGCAGATTTATGGGCTACACTACGTCTCAGACCCTGGCAAAGATATGGATCACAAGCACATCAAAAGGGGGTGATGCCAGGTGAGAGCAAGAGGGTCTTTCACGGTGGCACTAAAATCAGAGACCCTTGGGGAGCTTTAGACAAATTCCATGAAAGAAGGAAATGAATAAATCTGCCCTCAAAAGCAATAGACCTTGTGGGAAATGAAGGTGGGCATATCGGGACAGGCATAACACAGGACTGATAGCAGATTTATACTATGGGTCTCACCCTGGCACTCAGCCACAAGCATGGATGGATTGACAAATTCCATTCAGTCATCTCAGTTGTTCAGTCTGACTCTTCGTGACCCCATGGACCAGAGCATGCCAGGCACCCCTATCCTCCACTGCCTCCCGCAGTTTGGCCAAACTCATGCTAGTCGCTTCGAGAACACTGTCCAACCATCTCATCCTCTGTCGTCCCCTTCTCCTTGTGCCCTCCATCTTTCCCAACATCAGGGTCTTTTCCAGGGAGTCTTCTCTTCTCTAGTAGCTACAATAGCCAGATTTATCTTCTCATCCTGGGAGCAGGTAAAAATCTTATGAATGAATGAAGGGGGGGGGGATTGCTACATTTTGCATGATCCCCACTCCTATTTTACACACCCCCTGGCTGAAGAGTGGGTCTCACCTTCCCTACAAGCTCTCCCATGTAAACACACAAAAGATACCCCATCTATCAGGATGTTACATTTTTCCTTTTCATTTCAGGAAGTCAATAATCTCTCTGCAACCCCAGGTCAGAATCCTGAAACAAATTATCCAACTATCTACACCCAGATCTAAACAGGTCACTGAAACAAGGTTAAGCTGCAATTTTTTGGGAGCAAAGGTTGACTGGGCCTTCTTCCATTGCCTCAGCCCTGGATCAGAGAGCTTTCGTGGGGTGGATCTGAATGGAGAGCTGTTGGCCTAGTGGGCAAAAGTTAGACTGGGATCTACTGGTGGATCTCTGAGTGAACAGCAATGGATCGAAAAGGATTTCTCTGACTCCCAGTTGTGTGACGACGACAACTAAAAGACCCAGTGCACAGCCCGATGGAGTAGAGGCCCACAGAGATCAGGATTTCTATAGCTTCTCAGCCAGAGCATTGGGCAACCCACTGTCACTCAACCTGACCTACCACATAGTACTGTTGCAAGAAGAGATGTTGTGGACATCCATCTGTCTTGAGAGACAATGGAGTGCACCTCCGGGGGTGAAGTCATATCACTGTGTTACCAAAGTGACTTCTCTGGGCTGCAAGCCTGGGCAGTGCATATGGAGGTCCATAGGAGAGCATAGCAATAATCTCCTTAAAATTATAGTACCAGGAAAAAAGGTTGCAAGAACATAGATGATCCCTTCTTTCTTATAAATGTTAAAATAAACCTTTCCAATGGTTCAGTTTGCCTTGTCTGCTTCTTAGGAAAATATCAATTATAGAGACATTAGCACAGGTCTGACTTTGTATAAAGCAGCCTTCTGAGTTCCTATGCAAAAATGCAAAAGAGTGCAGACTTGGATCTTGTCCACACTTCTCCTGAATATGGATTGTGAACCCCTTGTACATCTTCTAATTCTACCCTCATCCATGCAGCTTTCTCCTCCAATTCCTGCTTCCCTGTGCTTTCTTCTCCCTAAGCCAGAGATCCCCTATGCTTTAGAAATCTGAATAGGAGAGCTGCATTGATTGCATGGGACGTGTGCAGATTTAGGGATGAGAAAGTCTGGGGCAACTTGGAGAGAGAGGAGAAGACTGCATGGACAAGGGGGGTGGGATTAGAAAATGCATAAGGGGTTTGTAATCCACACTGAGCCAAGGTATGGATGGGTGTTGAGGTCGCTGACTGTTTCCTGTGGCCATAGGTCCACCCTCAGTTTTCTCCTCTCACTTCTCAGATACAGAAGATATTAGCCATTGTTCTAGCTGTGTTATAAATATCAGCCTGTGAGAACAAACTCTCTTCCTGCAGTTTAAATGTCAGAGAGTCTATGTGCCAAACAGCAGGCCAGCAAATACTAGTTAAGGTTGCATCTATTTCTGAAGTTTATCTGACCACATCTTCTCACCTCTGACAGGTCTCTTGTGCTGTGTGGGTGACGTTTGCTTGTGGTTCACCTTCTGGGATGTCCATTTCAGTCATTGTTCCGAGGGGGGGGGGAGGCTGAACTGATTTCCCCCCTTCCCTCCCTTCCTGACCATGTTTGGTTATACTCAGACATCATTTTATAAATTTCCCTAAAGAGCAGGCATCCTGAGACTTATTCATCAGGGTCCATTATTGTTCTCCATTTTTAGAGGTTCTCCCTTTTTAAAAAACAAACAAACAAGAAGAAACATGGTTTTGCTAGATGCATTTTTCATTGGTTTTCTATGTGAAAGCATAGAAAGTGTTTGTACCAGCACCAGCAGAAGAAGCAGCCATCCCAGTGGCCCCCAAAGTACCGGTAGTTCTCCTACAAGGGAAGGTCAACGGAGATCCAATATACACATTATGATTTCTGATATGGTTGATTGCCCCTCCTTAGGTGTTCCTTCAACTGTTTTTCTGTTATTGCCATCTTCTTAAGGCAGTGCTGTGGGGTGGGATTTCTGGAAGCTGGTGCTGGGGAAAGAGATTCCATGGACAGACCATTCATGGAGAGCCAGTGTGGTGTAGTGGTTAAGAGCGGTAGACTCATAATCTGGGGAACCGGGTTCGCGTCTCGCTCCTCCACATGCAGCTGCTGGGTGACCTTGGGCTAGTCACACTTCTCTGAAGTCTCTCAGCCCCACTCACCTCACAGAGTGTTTGTTGTGGGGGAGGAAGGGAAAGGAGAATGTTAGCCGCTTTGAGACTCCTTCGGGTAGTGAAAAGCGGGATATCAAATCCAAACTCCTCCTCCTCCTCCTCCTCTTCTTCTTCTTCTTCTTCTTCTTCTTCTTCTTCTTCTTCTTCTTCTTCTTCTTCTTCATGGAGCTGTCCAGTGCATGAGACTCATAGGAAAACCCATACAAGACAGTGGGTTGTGTGAATCTGATACTAAATGCAAGATTCCACCTTTGGCATAGCAAAGTGGAGAACGTTCTCCCCCTCTATTTGATTTCTTCTTCTTCTTCTTCTTCTTCTTCTTCTTCTTCTTCTTCTTTTCTTCTTCTTCTTCTTCTTCTTCTTTCCTTCCTCCTCTCTCCTCCTCCTCCTCCTCCTCCTTCCTTCTCTCACCTTTTTTCCATGGTGCCCAAGGTGGTATACGTGGTTTTTCCTTTCCTCAGTTAAACCCCCACAACAACCCGTGAGGTAGGTTACAGTGAGGGGCAGGGCCTGGTCCAAGGTCACTCAGTTGGCTTCATGTAGCCAAGTGGGGATTTGGACCGTGACCTCCCAGGTCCTTGTCGCAACACCCTAACCACTGCACCACACTGGCTCTCCTACACTACAAAAGCTTTCATAATGGGTTCTTTCACAGGACCTTCCCAACACTCCTCGAGTGGGGAAACTTTACACCAGAACTCGTCTGATATTGCTTTGCTACCTGGCTAAGCAAAGTAAGTCTCTCTTGAAGAGACCTATGAACGAGATGGGCTTTGACCTCCCTGACGTTGTTCAGTTCAGAGTGTGATGCGTTATCTCCCTCTAGTGTCCATGGTGGATAAATTTGTATTAGCAGAATCTACTTGTTGAAACTGGTCCCATTCAAACAAGTGTATTGCGGCAGGAATGTCTTCTACTATGGGGTGCTACACTACAAATGTAGCAGCAGTAGTGGTGAGAACAATAGAAAATAACAATAGTGAAAACATCTGTTACCACCAATCACAGCTGTTGCAATTGGCTGCTATGCTTCTCTGCTATGTACTTGAACTTTGCATATAAATTGAATAGGCATTAGCCCTTGTCAGGCATTAAATAAATGGGCGAGGGGAGAGCAACAGGGATGTGCAAGCATGCTAGCTCTGCCTCACTGCTGTTGCAATAGTTCTCCATGACTTGGAGGGTACACCAGAGACCGATCTTTTAGGACAAATTGAACCGTCCACCCCTCCCCAGATGAAAAGTCAACCAACAAGGTGGACCCCATCGAGCTCCGCTGAGATCAATAGAGAACTTAAACATCATAAAATTCGGTACCGCAGTTCTGACCCACTCCTGATGTTCTGTCTGCAGATGTATTTCAACTCTACTGTTATCTCAGGATGAACCTATGATGAACACATAAGTGCCATCCTCTTTTCCCCCCGTCCACTGTTATTTGTGGTTTCCTAATAAGCGTAATAATATAAACTCTGTAATTTAATCTACCCTTCCTTCTGAAAGAATGATCAATAAATCACCGAGTATCCCCTCATTTCTGGCTCTCTTTGGACGTACTTCATTGCTTTGTAACCCACGGTCATGCCAAAAGCTTGGGACTCAAGGTGCAGTTTTGCTCATGTTTCCCTCCCACAAACTGAGACGATACCCAGGGGCAGCTTCATTTGAGCATCAGAAGATAAAAGTCTGCTTGATCGATCACCTGATGCCACGCTAACCCAGCATCCTATTCTTACTGTGCCCACCCATATGCCTGTGGGAAACCTGCAAGCAAGGCTGATCACAAGTGCACTCTTCCCTCCTGTGGCTTCCAGCAACTGGTATTCAGAAGCATTACTGCCTTCAATGGATGCAGGTGGTGCTGTGGTCTAAATCACAGAGCCTAGGGCTTGCCGATCGGAAGGTTGGCGGTTCGAATCCCCGTTACGGGGTGAGCTCCCATTGTTTGGTCCCAGCTCCTGCCAACCTAGCAGTTTGAAAGCATGCAGTGCAAGTAGATAAATAGGTACCGCTCTGGCAGGAAGGTAAATGGCATTTGCATGCACTGCTCTGGCTTCACCAGAAGCGGCTTAGGTGAGCAACGGAACTCACCCCATCTCAGGGATTTGAACTGCCAACCTTCTGATCTGCAAGTCCTAGGCTTTGTGGTTTAGACCACAGTGCCACCCGCATCCCTCTGATGTTGGTTAAAAGGTAAAAGTAAAGGGACCCCTGACCATTAGGTCCAGTTGTGGACGACTCTGGGGTTGCGGCGCTCATCTCGCTTTATTGGCCGAGGGAGCCGGCGTACAGCTTCCGGGTCATGTGGCCAGCATGACTAAGCCGCTTCTGGCGAACCAGAGCAGCGCACGGAAACACTGTTTACCTTCCCACCCACCAGAGCATTACCAATTTATCTACTTGCACTTTGACATGCTTTCGAACTGCTAGGTGGGCAGGAGCAGGGAACGAGAATGGGATGCGAGTGGCGCTGTGGGTTAAACCACAGAGCTTATGGCTTGCCGTCAGAAGGTTGGCGGTTCGTATCCCCACAACGGGGTGAGCTGATGTTGTTTACTCGCACCCAAATAGGGTCTCCTCTCTTGAGCTTGAAGCAGCTTCCAGAGTGCCTTCACTGGAACCAGGTTTTAAGGGCACTTCAGCAGAAGGCTTTCAACAGCTTAATTGCATGTGTGTGATCTTTGTTACTGAGCTGAATTTGGGGGATAATCGGTATGTCTGATGAGGGTGATCATCACCCTCCAAAGGTGAAGATGGAATGGGAGAAAAACATTGGTCATGGTGAACAAAATCTAGCTGAATGCCTCTCAGAGCAAAAAGATTTTCCTGCAGGATTTTGTCCTGGGATCTGTCAGTCATAGAACAATACAAAGCAATGTTATGAACAGAGTAGTGTTTAAAAGAGTGAGCAAGAAAAGGGTTTTGACGATGTTGGTGGAACAGAGTCAATTTCTTCTCTGAACTTGGTATTAGCTTAATCTCTATTTCACACACACACACACACACACACACACACACGTGTGTGTGTGTGTATTCTGGAACACACATACAGAGAAAAATACTTTGCTTTTAGATTCCATCTTTGCTGCTTAGGCTGCTTAGAATAACTTTGTGCTGGGTTAGAGCTTTCACACTTGAGAGCCAGTGTGGTGTAGTGGTTAAGAGCGGTAGACTCATAATCTGGTGAACCGGGTTCGCGTCTCCGCTCCTCCACATGCAGCTGCTGGGTGACCTTGGGCTAGTCACACTTCTCTGAAGTCTCTCAGCCCCACTCACCTCACAGAGTGTTTGTTGTGGGGGAGGAAGGGAAAGGAGAATGTTAGCCGCTTTGAGACTCCTTCGGGTAGTGAAAAGCGGGAGATCAAATCCAAACTCTTCTTCTTCTCTTCTTCTTCACCTTTTTTACGTTCAGTTCTCTCTAAGATTGATTCTTACTCTGCCGTTACCATTCACTTTGCTATATCAGGGTAAGGAATGGAGATAGGCTTTCAGAGCGATGCCTGGGTCAGAAACATACAAATATTGGAGCCAGTCTAGTGTTTAATTCTGACTGGTTGAGAAAATTGAATGCATACCGGCAATACTGTTTTGTCTTAAACATTTCTGCTAAATATCACGCTCTCTGGACTACATCAAGTAGACTTCAGTATTTTATTTTTAAACATTTTACTTTTAATGTTTACCTGGATCAATTTTCTTTCTGGGTTTTTCAGGTTTCTATATCGTCTGCAAATGATGCAGCCCTTTTCTACACTGCTGGAAAGAAGCAAACTTTCTTGCAGAAGTTCCGTCTTCAGACTATTGCCGTTTTTTTTAGCCCCTGAAGACAGCTAAGAAATTTCAGCTGGTCCAAAATGCAGCAGCCGACTTCTGGCTGGTATTCCATTTGTTGTTGTTGAGTCATTTAGTCGTGTCTGACTCTTTGTGACCCCATGGACCAGAGGATGCCAGGCAGTTCTGTTTTCAGGATTCCATTTAGGACTCTCCCTATTAACTTAGTTCCAATCTGCTTTAACTATTTTTAATATTTAATATTTGAATTTTTGTAATCTGCCCTGGGACCTCTTGATGAAGAATGGATATGGATACAATAATGATACTAATTTGCTGCTCTCTTTGTATCCCCCCCCCCACACACTAGGCACGTTAAGCCAAACAGTGGAGAATCCAGCCTATCAGGTGAATGGGGTCCTGGAAGGATCTCTCTTATTTCCCGCCAATGTATCCCAAGGAATAACAGTAGAGAAAATTGAATGGGACTTCTGCCTGGAAACTGATGGCCTGGGCCTTAGGCTTAGTGAATACAGACATGGGGAACCAGATCACCCAAATCCCACTGACTGGTTTGGGCCATGGCTAGACAGAGCAAACCAGACAATGCTGAAGATTAAAGATTTGGAGTGTGCAGTTTAAAGCACACTCTTTCAACCTCTCCAGCCAGCAGCAGCAGCAGCAGCAGCAGCAGCCACACCTGAGGCTCGCTATATTCCTGGCCAGAACATTTTCATGAATTTTGTGAGCAGGAGCATGGCGATCCTTCTCTCCTTCTCTCTCTCTCTCTCCCCCCCCCCCAATCTCAGGGTCAATGTGGTTTGGCACTTACTGGGGACTCACATGTCACAAGAGGCCTCACCCCACCAGACCTTCTCCTCTCTACCACTGCCTTCTCATTCTGGCCCAAACAAACATGATGGCTGTCATGAGACCAGGGGGTGGGGTCCTGGCCAGAGGAGGCTGGGGATAGTAAAGAGTTGCCCATGCATGATGCCCCAGAGGGGGATCTTGAAGGGCTTGAGTGTCCATTGTGTGCCTTGGTTTCCTTCCTTGAAGCCTGCGTTGAGGTATAATCTTTCTTTTTATCCGCCAGGTGTTCTTTAGTTCTCTGGTTCTTCTTTGAACCTCAGCCAGAGCGTTGACATAGCCCTTTTTCTTAGTGCCGCAGTTTCTATCTCTTTGCCAGATCTGAAAGGCCTTCCTTTTCTTGTCAATAATGCATTCAATCTCACTGTCATTCTAATTATATCTGCCCAAATTCTCTCTCAATTGCTATATTGTGCCCTTGCACTTAAACTGCCCAATTCTCAGCCACCCACATTTAAATTTTCACCAAAATAAATAAATAAAAGCTGCTCTGCCCAGAGCCTTAGCTAGGTGATCTTGTGCCCCTAGCAGAACCATCCACATTGCGCCCCTTAACCACAATTAGCTCTTCTTTCCACCTTTTCTCCAACCCCCCTCCACCCAATCAATTCCTCATGCCCCCATCCCCTCAGCCAGTGCTTAGTGGTGCTCCTCAACAGCTGAGGTGGGGGGCTGCCACTGCTGCTCTAGTGGGCCTGCCTTCCTGTCTCACAACCCGCCCTAACCTGCCAGCTGGAGAAAACATCAGTAGAGGTCTCCTGACTTTCAACATCCTACCCAGCATCCTAAATTTGGCTTCCAGGACCCCTAGACTACATTTCCCCATATCACTGGGGCCAACATGCACTGGGGCCACTGACTCCTCCCCAACATGGTCTGCCAGGCTATCTAAGCAATGAGCAACATCCACAACCTTTGTCCACCCCTTGGTTCATTGCACACCCAACTATCTTTGTGCTGATCTATATTCTTAACTACCACGATCCCACCACCCACAGGAGAGGCATCTTCCCACAAGAGTCAGGGATGAACCACCATCCTGGATGGCTTGAAAAGAGGCTCAGATACATTTGTGGAGGAGAAGACTGTTGAGGGACACTAGGCAGGGTGGCTCTGCTCTGCCTCCACCATGCTTCTGAATACCAACTCCTGGAAACCACAAAAGGAAGAACAATGAAACAGTGGGGTCACTTAGAGGAGAAGATGGTGAAATGCGAACAGGAGACAGAGAAAGGGCAGAACTCCTCAATGCCTTCTTTGCCTCAGTCTTCTCAAAAAAAGAAAACAATGCCCAACCTGAAGAATATGGGGCAGATGATTCAGCAGGGGAAACACAGCCCAGAATAAGTAAGGAGGTAATACAAGAATACTTGGCTAGTTTAGATGTATTCAAGTCTCCAGGGCCAGATGAACTACATCCAAGAGTATTAAAAGAACTAGCAGAGGTGATTTCAGAACCACTGGCAGTAATCTTTGAGAATTCCTGGAGAACTGGGGAAGTACCGGCAGACTGGAGGAGGGCAAATGTTGTCCCTATTTTCAAAAAGGGGGAAAGAGAAGACCCAAACAATTACCGCCCAGTCAGCCTGACATCAATACCAGGAAAGATTCTAGAGCAGATCATTAAGCAAACGGTCTGTGAGCACCTAGAAAGGAACGCTGTGATCACTAAAAGTCAGCATGGGTTTCTGAAAAATAAGTCATGTCAGACCAATCTGATCTCATTTTTTGACAGAATTACAAGCCTGGTAGATGAAGGGAATGCTGTGGATGTAGCCTATCTTGATTTCAGCAAGGCCTTTGACAAGGTGCCCCATGATATTCTCGTAAAGAAGCTGGTAAAATGCGGACTAGACAATGCTACCATTCAGTGGATTTGTAACTGGCTGACTGACCGAACCCAAAGGGTACTCATTAATGGCTCCTCTTCATCCTGGAGAGAAGTGACTAGTGGGGTGCCACAGGGTTCTGTCTTGGGCCCAGTCTTATTCAACATCTTCATCAATGACTTGGATGATGGGCTTGAGGGCATCCTGATCAAGTTTGCAGATGACACCAAATTAGGAGGGGTGGCTAATACCCCAGAGGACAGGATCACACTTCAAAATGACCTTAACAGATTAGAGAACTGGGCCAAAGCAAACAAGATGAATTTTAACAGGGAGAAATGTAAAGTACTACACTTGGGCAAAAAAAATGAAAGGCACAAATACAGGATGGGTGACACCTGGCTTGAGAGCAGTACATGTGAAAAGGATCTAGGAGTCTTGGTAGACCATAAACTTGACATGAGTCAACAGTGTGATGCAGCAGCTAAAAAAGCCAATGCAATTCTGGGCTGCATCAATAGGAGTATAGCATCTAGATCAAGGGAAGTAATAGTACCACTATATTCTGCTCTGGTCAGACCTCACCTGGAATACTGTGTCCAGTTCTGGGCACCACAGTTCAAGAAGGATACTGACAAGCTGGAACGTGTCCAGAGGAGGGCAACCAAAATGGTCAAAGGCCTGGAAACGATGCCTTATGAGGAACGGCTTAGGGAGCTGGGTATGTTTAGCCTGGAGAAGAGAAGGTTAAGGGGTGATATGATAGCCATGTTCAAATATATAAAAGGATGTCATATAGAGGAGGGAGAAAGGTTGTTTTCTGCTGCTCCAGAGAAGCGGACACGGGGCAATGGATTCAAACTACAAGAAAGAAGATTCCACCTAAACATTAGGAAGAACTTCCTGACAGTAAGAGCTGTTCGACAGTGGAATTTGCTGCCAAGGAGTGTGGTGGAGTCTCCTTCTTTGGAGGTCTTTAAGCAGAGGCTTGACAGCCATCTGTCAGGAATGCTTTGATGGTGTTTCCTGCTTGGCAGGGGGTTGGACTGGATGGCCCTTGTGGTCTCTTCCAACTCTATGATTCTATGATTCTATGATTCATTCTGGTGCTCCAATCTGGCTGGTCACTGTGAGAAGAACAGGATTCCAGGCTAAATGAGCCACTGACAGGACCTTCTTATATTCTGACATTCCTGATTTCCCCTCTGGACTTAATACCTCTGGAGTTTGGAGTTTGGGAGCATATGAACATTCCTTTGGGGTTTAGCTACATGTGAGTTTTGCTCACCCTAAATAAAAATCTGGGCAATTAGAATGTTTTTTTGTTGCTGTTAGATTTGTAACAGCCTCCTCAGTCTGCAAAAGCTACTTGCATTTCTCATTGCTTTGTCTGTGGCCAGATCTGTCACACGATTTTTGTTAATAGCCAGTCTTTGCAAAGAGAGCAATTCTGCTCCTCCCCCGAAATCCACACCCAGCGATACACTTCCGTAAAGAGGCAAGCATGTCTTTTTATTGCAGACATTTCCTCTTCAGAATGTTGCTGTACTTTCTTCTGGGTAACGTATCACAGTTTGTCCTGGTGACGAGCAATAAGACTTGCGCCAGCAGCCGGTGTTTCCAGAGGCTGGGGGAGAGAATGACCATCGTTTTCCACCCCGGCTTTTGCCTCTTGCATCAGGATATGGGAACCCTGTTGTAATCCACCTTCCCCTCCCCTCTGAGCTGCATTTAAGCCAGGCTGCCTGGAGTGTAGGAAGACCAGGGCTAGAAACTTCATTGTCCGTTAACTTCTGTGTTGCTTTGTATCTGTGTACTTAAGTTTTAGGGTTTTTTGGGGGGGGGGCAATATTGAATTCGTTCTGTGTTTGCCAAATTGTTTATTTATGTCATTTTTAAATTTTACTATCCTATTCTATATTTCGTACATTCGTATTTCCAATGCTCTGTATTTCGGTGTTTTGAACGTTTGCCGTGAGCCGCTTTGGGCTCAGCTCGTTGCGGAAAAGATGCATTTGAGTAAACTCAATCCTAATCAAGAGCGAAGTTACTGAGGCAGCTCATATCGGTTTCTCTTTCTCCGCTGATCCTTGCTGGTTTATGAGGGGAGGACCAAAGAGGCGTGAAGGGAGGAGTCAGAAACAATGAAGGGGAAACACAGTCTTGTTTGGATGAGAAGGGGAGGGAAAGCGAGCACAGACAGCCTTGCTGGTATAAAGAGGAGGGTCTGATCTGCTGGGAAGCGAGAGGGAGGAAGGAGAAGACCATTGGGTTGGAGAAGACGGTTGGGTTGTTTGGATGAGAAGGGAAGGGAGAGCGAGCACAACCAGCTGGGATGCGGAGCTGTCCTAAGCAACGCCTATCCTCCCCTACCCCCAAACCAGCACACGATCTCTCTTCCCCCTGTCAAAGGAGCATTGCAGCTGACGTGGGTGGATCCCGATAGTGCCTGCCCTCCCCCTCCCCCCTGTCAAAGGGGGCTGAGCAGCTGATCCTTATCCCTCCTTCCCTCCCTGTCAAAGGGAGCCTTCCCACGCGGCTGCTCCTCGCACCCCCCTCAGTCTCCTGCAGCTGCCCCCTTCCCCGATTGGGAAAGGCACGCTAAGCCCACCTCCCCTCTGCCAGCAGCATCACACAGACCTCTCCCCAGATCCCTCGAGCTTCCCTCCATCTCCCTATGCGCGCTGCTCAGGGTTACATCGCTGTGTGTGGACACTGGCAACTCAGTCATTTGGGGGAGTGCCAGCCCAGGAGAGGACCTTCTTTGTGGCAGGCTGCTAAACTGGAGATGTCCCTCCCCACAGAGATGCACCCAGCACCTTTATTGCACTTTCCCTTATATGCTGAAGATTCACCCCTTTACCATACCACTGACACCTGCAATATAATTTTTAGGACCCTCCCTCTTACGTTTTAATGCTGCGTTTTAAATTGTTGTAACCTGCTCTGGGACCTCATGATGGAGGATGGATAAGGAGCTAGAAACGATAATGATACTTATTTCCCCCTTTGTTTGTATCTCTTCCCCCACTCCTCCCCACCCCTCACTAGACACTTTAAACCATGCAGTGGGAAATCCACACCATCAGGTGAAGGGAATCCTGGGAGGATCAGTCTTGTTTCCTGCCAATGTATCCAATGTATCCCAAGGATTCAAAGTGGAGAGAATTGAATGGGACTTCCGTCCCCAAAGGCGTGGCATGGGCTATTGGATGGGGGAATTCAGACATGGGAAACTGGAGCACTCAGGTCCCACTGACCGGTTTGAACAACGTCTAGACGTGGTGGATGAAACAACATTAAGGCTCAAAGACCTGGAGTTGGATGATGGTGGGATCTACAATACTCGCATCTGGTTTACTAAGACACAGTTTCAAGAACAGCGTTTCATCCTCACTGTTTATGGTAAGTTTTTGCTTCCAGTGTTTGCCTCATGGAATAGGATCAGCACCATTTCGCTACATAGGCCTTGGTAGGGGTGGGCTGAAAGCTTATGCTGTTTTCATTTGTGTTCCACAGAGCCAGTGCCAACCCCACAGATACACCACCAAGTGGAATCCAAGACTCCAGGTGGATGTAATGTGACCTTGCGATGCCACACACCTGGAAGGGAAGAGCTCAGTATCACCTGGGAAACAGGGGCTCCGCACAGGGCTTTGGGAAAGAGTGTGACAATGGCCGGGAGCTCCACGTCTTCTCCTGGAACAACTCTTTCGACTCCAAATTCACCTGCCTGGTCAGCAATCCTGTTGACCAAAAGAGAGCCTCGTTTGACTTGCTCAGCATCTGCCAGAGTGATGAAGGTGAGCAATATATCCTCTCCTTCATTATCCAGAGGAGGTGAATAGGCAGGCTGGCCCTTAACATGAGGGATTTGAGGAGATGTGTTTTTGTTAATAAATGCTTCTCTTTGCATGCTTTTGAGCAGGAGCGGAGCAAACACAGTGCTCCTTGAAGGCTGCCCTGATCCTATGAATTGCTGCTGCTGCCCTCCCCATCTCCTCCTATTCCTAGCTTGATTCAGGGCAGGCAAGTGTATCGGACAGGACATTTACAGCCCAAATCATTGCAATACAAACGGGACAGATAAGAACTCTTGCATATCTCTTGTTATTTATTCTACAGCTCTCGGCCAGGTGGGGCATGAGACTCTGAATCTCAGAGTCATGGGTTCATGTTTTGAGAGACTCTTATTGCTCATTGCAGGTGGACAGTTTGGACTCTTGAGTCTATGGCTTATCTCTGTCTTCATAATTCTTCTGTGCATGTGCTGGAAGGGATTTAAAAAGTGTGGAAGAGGTGGAAGAGGTAGGACCATCTATATTGACCTTCTTCCCATCTCGCCTGAAATGGGGGCTTCCTGCCAAGTATACCTGTACCTTTATTTTGCTTATCCCGCAGGTGTTCCCTCTGTGAATAATGTGTCTCATTTTGCACTCCACAGGTATTCGCTCTTTGGTGCGTCAGAAGGGGGAGAGTACTCTTACATTCTGGCACTCAGAGAGGAGCCACACAGAAGATGATGATGATGATGAGGTGAGATGATCAGTATGCAAAGTAAAGACGGGGTGATTGGTAGATAATGACAATGAAAGCATCTGATACATTTGGGAGGCATTTAATACTTATGGTATTATTATTTAAGTTGTAATCTGTTATTTTTAAAGAAACAACAGCATAAACAACAACAAACAGATTTCAAACAGGCCAATGAACTGATAATGAATGGCAATCAATTTGGCACATCCCTTCCCTATAAACCATCTCTGCTCCTCTGCAGGAGGCTTCTCTTAAAATTATCTTTCACTGGCACTGCACTCCACCCCATCCAGCCAAAATAAATACTAGCATCTCCCCTTTATGCTGAAAAGGCTCATATTTCCACGCAAGGCACTTCAAAGACCGACACTTTTGGCAAGACTTGGCTTCCATTCCTTACCTTTATAAAATGAGACAGAATATATAGTTTTATTCAAACCACGCAACATAAGAATCACTGTGGAGAGGCTCCTTCAATTGACAATGCATAAATAAATGTAATACTTGTGTACTGTGGGCTGCATATGAAACTTCATAAGAATGTACCACTGAACAAGTTACTTTAGTTATATGTTGCTCTTGTAGTTACAATAAAACCAATAAAAGTTATTTGGATTGAAGAAAACAAAAAGCCAGTGACCCAAACGACAGTGATCAAAAGACTTAACAAATTGATTATGGCAGAAGCAGTGGCGTAGCAAGGGCGGAGCATTGAGGGTGGGGCATTCCAGCCTGGGGAGGGTGACACTATGTGCCAACCCCCATGAGTCTGACTCCCAAGCCGCCACCTGGCAGCCCTTCCATGTGAGCAACCGCCACATGGAAGGGGTGCCTGGTGGCAGCTTGGGAGTCCGGGTGGACTGCGCATGTCCACAGCACTGCGCATGTGCAGACATGCGCAGTCCACCCAGGCTCCTGCAGACATGTGCAGTCCGCATACACTACGGAGCGAGGCCCCACACCGGGGGATGCTGCTTGGCTTGACGCCCCCGGCAGCTAAACATCTTGGTTCGCCTCTGCGCACAAGGGGAGGGAGGGAGCTTGTGCCAAGAGCCTGTTCCCATCAGGGAAACATGCACACACAGTTATAGTGAGCAGAATTGAACCCTCCCATCACCAGCTAGTGAATGGAGAACTCAGCCGTCTGGCTGCAGGGCTGTGCTTCCCACATCCTTCCCCCAGTGAAACCAAAAGGATGGGGCTGTCCACTCACCAGCTGTTCTGGACTCTTCCCAAAATACTACTTTCATAATTTATTTAACCTGAAATATCAGATAATATGAGTGCTGAAAATGGAACTGACATACTTTTGTCAATTCAAAATGCGCAATTCAACCTGCTCTCTTAGGGACTCAGTTATGGCACGTTCTCCAGTGGAACTAGAAAGCTAGCCATAAAGAGTGGAACTGAGGTGCAGGGAATATGCCTGCTTTTAGGCAGATTGGTATTCTTTCTTAGAGGACTCTGTACCTGGACGGGACTTTAATTTGCTCCAGGGTTCAGGTGGGGCAAAATGCATAGAAACTCTTTTAGGAGTTGCATCCCCAGAGTCCCTCCTGTCATATTTTCTCTTCCCCTGCAGGCTGACTCGGACAGCAAGGATTTTTTGAGCAATTCCACACTACCCAGGGAATCTTCTCCTTCTCTCAATTCTTATGAGCCCTCGGAGATTGAACACTGCATCCCACAGACCAACATGGGAGATCAGGCGCATCTCCTGGAGCCACTGCCAAGGAATTCACTGAGTGTTCCTCAGGTGAAAGACCCCTTGAAGATCTCTCATTGCTGCCAGTTGAGCTGGAGAAGCAGCTTCCCCTGCAGCCTTAAACACTCATCCCAAGTGTCCCATGACCAGGACAAAGAGCAATATACCAAGACTTATCCAGGGACTATGGGAGGCGTCTGCTTGAGAGCAAGGAGTCCCAGAGATGCCTTCATGAGAGGCACTAGCAAGAGTGAATAAGGCACACCTCTTCAGCCTTGCTGTTGATGGAGACAGCACAGGCGAGAAGGGCTGAGTGAAGATATACTGGTACATCAGGAACACGGGAGACAGAGAGATAAAAATCTGCATTGGATCAAGAAATGCTTAAAGATCTACATCAGGAGTTGGATGATGGTGGGCAATCAGACCCCTATGGATGGGGTCTCCTTGAGAGCAAGGAATCTCAGGAATGCCTTCCTCACCAGCAGCAGCCAGAGTACTGCTCTTCAACCTTCCTTGAACCCAGGCACCTTCGCCTTGCTTTTCCTATTTACCTTGGGCTCTTGATAGCACTTTTAAAATTGTATATATCTATTCAAGGAGTAAAATAAGCCGTGTTGTTAGTTGTATTGTTCAAAGAGAATTTCCCTTTACTCGTTGAGCGGTGGGAAGGGCTGGCCCAAGCCATTTTGGCACCTGAGGCAAACCACAAAATGTCACCACCACCAGGCAAAAGGGGTGAGTGAAAATATATATCAGGAACAGGGGGGTGGGGCACAAGAGAGAGATAAAAATCTGCATTGGAAACAAGGAACGCATAAAGATATACAGAGGTGTAGGAAGCCGCTTGGGCACCTGGAGTGGCAAAAATGGTGTGCACCCAGGGGTGGGGCACCGCTATGTAGTGTGCATGCTCAGTGTTGCTGCATAGGATACATGCGTCACTACGTAGCAACGCTGCGTATGCGCGCTATGTATCGGGTTGCCGGCACCGCTGTACGGACAGTGCCAGGATATTCTGCTCACAGCTGCAGCCGTGAACGGAGGATTCTCTACATGCAACTGCAGCCGCGAGCAGAGGATCCCGGCACCATCCATACGGTGCTGGAGTGGCGCCACCGGCAAACTGCGAGCAAGCCGTGGAGCGAGGCTTTTTACTGGGTGGCTTGGGAGGCGCCGTTGCCCCGCCGCCTGGCAAAAAGCCTCGCTCCACAGCTTGCTCGCTCACCTGCTCGTCGCTTTGCTTCCTTCCTGCTCAGGCTACGGGCGGAGAGGTGGGGTGGGAGGGGACGCTTCTCTTGGGCCGCTGATGCCCTTCCCTGGCCCATCCCTCACCTCCGCCTGCAGCCCGAGCAGGAAGGAAGCATAGCGGAGTGAGGCTTTTTACCAGGTGGTGGGTCAATGGCGCCTTCCACCTCCCAAGCCTACAGAGAGCCTGGGGAAAGGGGGAGAGGTTTCCTGCTTTGCCAGTGGCCCGGATGGGCCGTCATGGCCATCACTCGCTGTAGGCTTGGTAGTCGCGGGGGGCGCACCGAGTGTCACCCTACCCCAGGGTGGCACCTGGGGTAGCCCAGCCCCACCGCACCCCCTTTGCTCCACCCCTGAAGATATATATCAGGAAGAAGCATGGGTGCAGTGCCTCCTATTTGCCAAGAGGTCCCTGCAGAGGCAGCACTTCAGGGGCCTGCCAAGAAGGAAGAGTTGCCCCCCAAGGAGCCTTCCACAGTCGTTGGTGCCATGGTGGCTGCAGCAGAGGGTGATGCTGCATTCCTGGGAGGCTGGTTCTGCTGCCCCATGGATCCTGACACCTGAGGGGTTGTATCACCTTACTTAATGGATGGGCCAGCCCTGGGGGTGGGGCCTGTTGTGAGGGAATGGCAGACCCACCCACGAAACACAAAATGTGCAAGTTCCCCATCTTTGACTAGGTACTGCAAACTGGCAACAGCTTTACCACCAGAAAATGACCTGAGGCAGAGCTACTGAAACTGCAGAGGAAACATCAACAGGAAATTGAGTCAGAGTGTAGCAGTGTTGCAAGAATGCCCTGAAAATAAGTGGGGAAAAGGAGAAGTAAGCGGAGTTTGGGTGCCTGGGATCCCCTGGGCTCTTTCCACCGCTGGGCAGAGAGAAGAGCGGGCACCCGACTTTTGCAACAATACATTGGACTGCAGCACAAATTTGTTTTCACTCTTCTCCCTGGCAAAACATCCACAAAAGAGACTTTCTGGGGGGGGGGAAGGAGACATATTTTCCCTGCCAGAGAGACTAAAAAGTAGGAAAATGTTTTAACAACAGCAGAGTGACGGTGTTTGTCTGGTGTCAATAAGCAGGGAGTTCCAAAGAGTATTGCTGCCAACACTGAAAGATCGATCCCTTGGAAGTGCAAAGCAAACATTATGGCATTTATACATGAGCCGGTTCTTCTTGCTGTTTGGTTCAATCTTCGCTTTGTTCCTTCTTTGCTTCTTCTCCTCACCCCTCATCAGACTGTGGGATGTGGTTGTGGCCTTGAGGTGAGCGAGGAGGGGAGAGACTTTTTCAGAAGCTTGAACTTGTATTTTGTCTCAAGGGGGAGAAGTTTTCCAGGTGTTGTGCTACAAAAGGAGAGAGACAGAGATAGAATCAAAGTTCAACAGGGGAAATAAGAAGTGGGGCAGCACCCCAGCTTCAGCACCACATATATCCACCCCGGAGTGGCTTGCTCTCCCCCTGAACACCTCAAAATAAGCTGGGCTAGAGACCCTGGAGGCACATTTGCCTACAGAAACCTTTCCTGGTGTCCATGGAGTCCCATCTCCCCCCCCCTCCATTTTAGCAAAGCAATTTTGCTTAATTCAACACATTTTGTGCTATTTTCACCAATACTTGCATTGCTTGGTACATATTATGATTAATGCATACCAAACATTCCTGCACTGATGTGCACACGTTTTCCAAGTAAATACAGGTTTGTGCATGTTGATTGGCTGCTGAACGGCAAAGCAAAATTCAGACAAGTGTGGATTTCACCTGTCATGGAGGGTTTAGCTAAGATTCCTGCATTGAAGGGGGTTGGACTAGATGACGATTGGGAGCCATTCCAACTCTTCCATTCTATGATTCAAACTAAGTGCAAAAAGATACGGGGGGTTACTAAACAGAGATACAGAAAAATTAATGCCTCGTGTCACCATAGTGTGAAATACAAGACCTGCAACCAACTCCATGAAGTTCCGAATTTCTGTGTGGGTACCTGGGGCACATTTCTTATCTTTAGCCCACAGCTTTCTCGGCCCTCATGACTGTGGACATGCTTATCAGTTGCTTCGCGCTATTTTCCTCTTAGAGGGAGCTTTGGGGCTGTGCACTGCAGCATTTTTTATGCCTGGGAATAAAAGCAGGAGCCTGTTGCTGTACCAATGAGGACAAATCGACTCTCCACCACCCCTAGAAGACACACCCGAGGCTCCCTATATTCCTGGCCAGAAACATTCATGAATTTTGTGAGCAGCAGCCTGGCGATCCTTCTCTCCTTCGGTCCATGGATCTTCTCTTCCCTGGGTAAGAAAAGCAGAATGCCTAGGGTGAAACGCTATAGGTTTGCTTGATCATGAAGGGGAAAGTAACTGACAATGCTGGGGTCAACTGGAGAATAGCCCCCCCTCCCTGAAAGCTCCTCACCACCACCAGAGTCTCAGGGTCAATGTGGTTTGGCACCTGCTAGAGGCTCCCATTCCAATGACAAGAGCCCTCACCCCACCAGACTTTCTCCTCCTTTCCACAACTGCTTTCACATTCTGGCCCAAAATCTTGGTGGCCCAGGGGGTTTGGGGCGCTGGCCAGAGGAGGCTGGGGACTGGGAGGAGTTGCCCGTGTAGGATCCCCCAGAGGGACCAGCTAGACTGGGGCAGACCCTGGAGGGCTCAATGAGAGTGGGGAGGGTTCCGCTTGTCCTGTCCAGGCTCCCCGTCAGTCACTCTAGTGTGCAGCACTGGCCTCATCTTCAGAGCTGCCAGAGTCAGGCTCTGGCTCTGGCTCAACCACTCTGCGTATTGTACCACTGGCTCCACCTCGGGAGATGACAGACTCTCCCAGCCCCAGCTTGAGGTCAAGTACAGTGTTGTACCCAACTCTCTCAGTCATAGAATCATAGAATAGAATCATAGAATCCTAGAGTTGGAAGAGACCCCAAGGGCCATCCAGTCCAACCCCCTGCCAAGCAGGAAACACCATCAAAGCATTCCTGACAGATGGCTGTCAAGCCTCTGCTTAAAGACCTCCAAAGAAGGAGACTCCACCACACTCCTTGGCAGCAAATTCCACTGTCCGAACAGCTCTTACTGTCAGGAAGTTCTTCCTAATGTTTAGGTGGAATCTTCTTTCTTGTAGTTTGAATCCATTGCTCCATGTCCGCTTCTCTGGAGCAGCAGAAAACAACCTTTCTCCCTCCTGTAGAGGACATCCTCATAAGGCTCATTCCTCATAAGGCTTGATTTCCAGACCCTTGATCAACCTAGTTGCCCTCCTCTGTACATGTTCCAGTTTATCAATTTCCTTCTTAAATAGTGCTGTCTAGAACTGGACACAGTATTCCAAGTGGGGTCTGACCAAGGTAGAATAGAGTGGGACTATTGCTTCCCTTGATCTGGAAACTAGACTGCTGTTGATGCAGCCTAGATTAGCATTACCTTTTTTTCTGCTGCATCACATTGTTGACTCCTGTTAAGCTTGTGATCTACTAAGACCCCTAGATCTCCTTCACTTGTACTGCTGGCAAGCCAGGAGCCCCCCCCCCCATCTTATATTTGTGCTGCTGGTTATTCCTGCCTAAATTCTCTCTGAAATGCTATATGGTGCCCCTGCATTTACGCTGCCCCATTCTCAGCCACCCACATTTAAATTTTCACAAAAAAATAAAAGCTGCTCTGTCCCCTTTTTTATTTTAAAATAAAACAGTCCTGGTTCAAGTGGAGCCCATCCCTTTTGTACAGACCCAGGTTGCCCCAGAATGTTCTCCAGTGCGGAACTAACCCAAACTCCTGCTGCAAACATTATCATGTCATTCACACATTGAGGCCACAAAGCTCTGCTTGTCTATCTGGCCCTGCACATGGAACTGGTGGTATTTCAGGGAAAGCCACCTTAGAGGTCCTGACTTTCAGCATCCTACCCAGCATCCTAAATTTTGCTTCCAGGACCCCTAGACTACATTTCCCCAAGTCACTGGGGCCAACATGAACTGGGGCCAACGACTCCTCCCCAACATGGTCTGCCAGGCTATCTAGGCAATGAGCAACATCCACAACCTCCGTTCACTCCATGGTTCATTGCACACCCAACTATCTTTGTGCTGATCTATATTCTTAGCTACCATGACCACACCACCCACAGGAGACGCATCCTCTCACATGAGGCAGTGATGGCTTGAAAGGAGGATGAGATACATTTGTGGAGGAGAAGACTGTTGAGAAGAAGAAGAAGAAGAAGAAGAAGAAGAAGAAGAAGAAGAAGAAGAAGAAGAGTTTGGATTTGATATCCCACTTTATCACTACCCGAAGGAGTCTCAAAGCGGCTCACATTCTCCTTTCCCTTCCTCCCCCACAACAAACACTCTGTGAGGTGAGTGGGGCTGAGAGACTTCAGAGAAGTGTGACTAGCCCAAGGTCACCCAGCAGCTGCATGTGGAGGAGCGGAGACGCAAACCCGGTTCACCAGATTACGAGTCTACCACTCTTAACCACTACACCACACTGGCTCTAGGCAGGGTGGCTCTGCTCTGTCTCCCCAGCTGGAGGCAGCAATGCTTCTGAATACCAACTCCTGGAAACCACAGAAGGAGAGAGAATTCTGGTGCTCAAATCTGGCTGGTCACTGTGAGAAGAACAGGATTCCAGGCTAGATGAGCCACCGACAGAATCTTTTCTGGTCAGACCTCACCTGGAATACTGTGTCCAGTTCTGGGCACCACAGTTCAAGAAGGATACTGACAAGCTGGAACGTGTCCAGAGGAGGGCAACCAAAATGGTCAAAGGCCTGGAAATGATGCCTTATGAGGAACGGCTTAGGGAGCTGGGTATGTTTAGCCTGGAGAAGAGAAGGTTAAGGGGTGATATGATAGCCATGTTCAAATATATCAAAGGATGTCATATAGAGGAGGGAGAAAGGTTGTTTTCTGCTGCTCCAGAGAAGCGGACACGGGGCAATGGATTCAAACTACAAGAAAGAAGATTCCACCTAAACATTAGGAAGAACTTCCTGACAGTAAGAGCTGTTTGACAGTGGAATTTGCTGCCAAGGAGTGTGGTGGAGTCTCCTTCTTTGGAGGTCTTTAAGCGGAGGCTTGACAGCCATCTGTCAGGAATGCTTTGATGGTGTTTCCTGCTTGGCAGGGGGTTGGACTGGATGGCCCTGGTGGTCTCTTCCAACTCTATGATTCTATGTTCTGACGTTCCTGATTTCCCTTCTGGAGTTAATTCCATAGCTCTGGAGTTTGGAGTTTGGGGGCATATGAACATTCTTTTGGTGTTTAGTTACCAGTACATGTGAGTTTTGCTTCTTTGAACCTCTTTCTAGCAAATAAAAATCTGGGCAATTAGAATGCTTTTTGTAGTTGTTAAATGCCACAGTCACAGTGATCTTTGTTACTGAGCTCAGTTTGCAGGACAATCTTCACATATGACGAAGGCGGCAGTTAGAGAGTCCAATGGTAGGTGGTGCCAGAGTCAATGATAGGTAGAGCCAAAGGGGCACTCTTGGTAGTTTCACCTCCCTCAAACATTTGGGGGGAGTGTCAGCCCAGGAGAAAACCTTCTTTGTGGCAGGCTGCTAAACTGTAGAATGATGTCCTTCCCTACAGAGATGCACCCAGCACCTTTATTGCAGAGTTTCCATTAATGCCGAAGATTCAACCCTTTACCCTACCACTGACACCTGCAATTTCATTTTTAGGACCCTTCCTATTACGTTTTAATGCTGCATTTTAAATTATTGTAACCTGCTCTGGGAAACTTATGAAGGAGGATGGATAAGGAGTTAAAAATGTTAATGGTCTTCTTCTTCTTCTTCTTCTTCTTCTTCTTCTTCTTCTTCTTCTTCTTCTTCATGTCTTTCCCCACCACCCGCCTCTCACTAGAAACTTTAAGCCATGCAGTGGGGAATCCAACCCATCAGGTGAAGGGAATCCTGGGAGGATCAGTCTTGTTTCCTGCCAATGTATCCAATGTATCTCTAGGAATAACAGTGGAGAGAATTGAATGGGACTTCCGCCCCCGAAGGCATGGCATGGGCTATTGGCTGGGGGAATTCAGACATGGGAAACGAGACCATCCAAGTCCCACTGGCCGGTTTGGGCAACGGTTAGACGTGGTGAAAGGGACGACTTTAAGGCTCAAAGACCTGGAGTTGGATGATGGTGGAATCTACAATACTCGCATCTGGTTTACTAAGACACAGTTTCAAGAACAGCGTTTCATCCTCACTGTTTATGGTAAGTTTTTGCTTCCAGTGTTTGCCTCATGGAATAGGATCAGCACCATTTCGCTACATAGGCCTTGGTAGGGGTGGGCTGAAAGCTTATGCTGTTTTCATTTGTGTTCCACAGAGCCAGTGCCAACCCCACAGATACACCACCAAGTGGAATCCAAGACTCCAGGTGGATGTAATGTGACCTTGCGATGCCACACACCTGGAAGGGAAGAGCTCAAGGTCTCCTGGGAAACAGGGGCTCCGCACAGGGCTTTGGGAAAGAGTGTGAATCACTACCAGGTTTCTGACAATGGCCGGGAGCTCCGTGTCTTCTGCTGGAACAGTTCTTTCTACTCCAAATTCACCTGCCTGGTCAGCAATCCTGTTGACCAAAAGAGAGCCTCCTTTGACTTGCTCAGCATCTGCCAGAGTGATGAAGGTGAGCAATATATCCTCTCCTTCATTATCCAGAGGAGGTGAATAGGCAGGCTGGCCCTTAACATGAGGGATTTGAGGAGATGTGTTTTTGTTAATAAATGCTTCTCTTTGCATGCTTTTGAGCAGGAGCGGAGCAAACACAGTGCTCCTTGAAGGCTGCCCTGATCCTGTGAATTGCTGCTGCTGCCAGCCCCCATCTCCTCCTATTCCTAGCTTAAGAAATTGATTCAGGGCAGGAAAGTGTGTCTGACAGGGTATTCACAGCCCAAATCATTGCAATACAAATGGGTTAGATTAGCAATGCTTGTTGATCTCTTCTTATTTATTCTACTGCTCTGTGTATTTATTCTACACACTGGGAGCCAGTGTGGTGTAGTGGTTAAGAGCGGTGGACTCGTAATCTGGGGAACCGGGTTCGCGTCTCCGCTCCTCCACATGCAGCTGCTGGGTGACCTTGGGCTAGTCACACTTCTCTGAAGTCTCTCAGCCCCACTCACCTCACAGAGTGTTTGTTGTGGGGGAGGAAGGGAAAGGAGAATGTGAGCCGCTTTGAGACTCCTTCGGGTAGTGATAAAGCGGGATGTCAAATCCAAACTCTTCTTCTTCTCCTCTCAGCTGAGCATGAGCATGGGGCTCTGAATCTCGGGGTCATGGGTTCAAGCCCCACCTTGGGCAAAAGATCCCTGCAATGACTCTAGTTCTCCTTCCAACTCTACAATTCTATGAGAGTCCCTCTGGCGGTTGTTATTAGTGTGTGCTGGCCCCGGGGGTGCCCGGTCCAGAGGACACTGGCTGGGAAGACCAGAAACTCACCTGGGGCCGAGCAGTGCATGGTCAGCAGTCAACAGTGGTAGGTCCAGTGAGGGAACCAAGTCCAGGGACGGGGCAGGGTCAGGGTCAGGAAACAGTCTGTGGGTCTAGCCGGGTAGTCAGAGGTCAGGAGCACGTCAGGGGTTCGTCCGTGAAGTGGGGTCAAAGTCCAGTCCAGGGTTTAAGAGTCCAACAAGGGGTCAGCCTGGCAAGGAGCAAGGCAGGAAGCAGGGCAAGGTACAGGTTAGGATCAGGTGCGAGGACACAGGCAGACCCATGTTAGCAACTGTGTTGCTCACACAGCTTGGGGCTGGGGCTGGCTGGCTTTTATCTGCCCCAAGGCATAGGGCGACCCTGATCCTCCAGTGACTCGCCTCTCCTTCTGGCATGGAGGCAAGCACTCCTCCTGCAGGAACTTAGTTCCCTTCACCTCTCTGCCCTGAGCCTCCGCAGCTCAGAAGAGGCTGGTGGGTTACCGGACCCAGAGGCAACCTCAGCTTCTCCTGACAGGGCTGAGAGTGGGCACCTGCAGGCAATCTCCTGCAGGAACTTGAGTTCCCTTGGAACCTCTCTGTCCTGAGCCTCCGCAGCTCAGAAGAGGCTGGTGGGTTGCTCCGGACTCCAGAGGCAACCTCAGAATCTCCTGACAGGGCTGAGAGGGTGCACCTAATTCCAGAACTCAAAAAGGAGCCCCCAGAAGATGGTGATGGTGAGGTTGGATTATCTTCTGTGCAAAGTAATGACGGGGTGATTGGTATTGAACAACTGAGACTTCCAACAACAACAACAACAAACCACTATTATTTGTCCATCCCCATCCAGAAGATATTTGGGTGGGTTGTTGGATTGGTGTTCTGGTACATTTGGGAGGCATTGTATTACACCAAAATACATTATTAGTTGTAATCTGTTATTTAAAACAAACAACAACAGCAAACAGATTTCAAACAGGCCAGTGACCCGATAATAAATGGCAATCAATTTGGCAAAACCTGTCCCTACAAACCATCTCTGCTCGTCTGGAGGAGGCTTCTATTAAAATGACCTTTCGCTGGCCCTGGACTCCCATCACATGCAGCCAAAATAAACACTAGCATCTCTCCCTGCAGAGAGAGAGGCTCATTTTCATGTATGGTGGAATTGCACGTTGGTCTACTGCTTTTGGGAAAAGGTGTTTCACATTCTTTCCAAAATTACGCAGCAATCCCTTCCAGTCACATCAGCTTGCCTTGTTATCATTAGACTCAAATTTAAGCAATAACCTTAAAGGCAGAGACTTTGTATTTTTACAACAATTATTGCATATTTGCATATACTGGAAACAACCTATAGAAATCCCTATTTGGAATCTGTTAAATAACATTTGGAATGTGGCTCTATCAGAACTCCTTACTTAGCCATAGAAGGGTAATTAAAGGCACTTCAAAACAGACACTTTGGGCAAGACTTGGCTTCCATTCTTATCCTTTATAAAATGAGACAGATATACTTTTATTCCATCCACAACATAATAATAATATCTTTTTGAGGCTACTTGTTTGACAATGCATAAATAAATGTATTGCTTGTACTTTGTGCTGCATATGAAACTTAATAAGATTGCATCACTGGACAAGTTACTGTAGTATGTTGCTCTTGTAAATACATTAAAACTAATAAAAATTATTATGTATGAAAGAAAACAAAAACAGGCCAGTGACAAAACTTCCTGATCAAAAGACCTTAGAAATTGATTGTGGCAGGCAGCTTGTGCAAGATCCTGTTCCCATCAGGGGAAATTATGCATGCACAATTAAAGTGAGGAATTGAACCCTCCTGCTTCACACAGGATTTCCCCAGTGGCCCAACAGGAACAGGCACTCACCGGCTGTTCTGGACTCTTCCCAAATATAATTTTATCATTGATTTCACCTGGAATCTCAGGTAATAACTGAGTGCTGGAGAATGAAAATGCTGTACTTTTGTCAATTCAAATGGGCAATTCGACCTGCTCTCTTAGGTACTTAATTATGGCAAGTTCTCCAGTGAACTAGAAAGCTAGCTCTGAAGGCTATGACTGAGGTGCAGAGAAGATTCCTGCTTTTAAGCAAATTGGTATCCTTTCTTAGAGAACTCTGGACCTGGAAGGACTTAATTGGGTCAGGGTCAGGTGGGCCCAAATGCCCAGGAACTCTTTTAGGAGTTGCACCTCCAGAGTCCCTCCTGTCATATTTTCTCTTCCTCTGTAGGTTGACTTGGTCAGAGAGGAATTATTGAGTAGTCCCACACCACCCAAGGAATCCTTTCCTTCTCTCAGTTCTGTTGCAGTCTCAGAAACAAAACCCTCAGAGATTGAACACTGCATCCCACAGACCAACATGGGAGATCAGGCACATCCCCTGCGGCCACTGCCAAGGATTCATTCAAGGTTCCTCAGGGGGAAGACCCATTGAAGACCTCTCAATACTGCCAGTTGAGCCAGAGAAGCTACAGTGTACCCAGCAACCTTAAACACTGGGCCCAAAACTCCTTTGACAAGGACAGAGAGCAACATGCCAAAACATATTCAGTGGCTATGGATGGGGTCTACTTGAGGGCAAGGAATCTTGGGAATGCCTTCCTCACTAGCAGCAGCCAGAATATATAAGGCACTCCTCTTGAGCCCTTTCTTCCAGAAAAGAGGAAGGTAAGTTACTCCCAGAAGCTTTTAAAGGCTGCCACTTGGTGTCAAAAGAATGCATCCTGTTGGAAGGGAAGACTGGGATGGCTACCAAAATACCTGAAAGCAAAGCTGTTCCTCTCCAGCAAGGGCAATGGTGGTTCCTGCCCTGCCTTTGCTCCTGCTGGCGGGGAGGAGAGGAGAGATGGGATTGTTCTGTGACTGCTGGTTGAATAGGGTGGGCCCTCAGGTTACGTTACCTTCAGGTAACATAACTTTTGGGTTGCGAACACGGCAAACCCAGAAGTGTATTCTTTTGGGTTTTGCCATGTGCGCATTCACAGAAGTGGCACCTCTGCTTACGAAATTTTCAGGGTGTGCATGGACCCCTGGAACGAATTAAATTCATATGCGGAAGGTCCACTACAATGTGAGTCAGAGCTTATTCACACTCCTGGCTTATCGACACTTCCTTTTGTCCTGCTACTTTTACCTGGGGAAAACTGCTCTTTGGTGCTTAACCAGAACAAACAGCAATGGGAAAGCAGAGCGGGAAGTGGAAAACCGCAAGCGCTTGTGCTCTCTAGGCACTTTTGGAGATTATTAATTTGGTATGTATTTATTCTTGGTTGGCTAACATGCAGGCTTGTCATTTCTTTCACTGGACTGTATTTAAAACAAAATCGAAAATTCTTTCCAGTAGCACCTTAGAGACCAACTGAGTTTAAAACAAAATCGAAAATTCTTTCCAGTAGCACCTTAGAGACCAACTGAGTTTGTTCCTATGAGCTTTCGTGTGCATGCACAAAGCTCATACCAGAACAAACTCAGTTGGTCTCTAAGGTGCTACTGGAAAGAATTTTCGATTTTGTTTTGACTATGGCAGACCACTGTAACTGGTAACTGGTATTTGAATGTAATGGTTTTCATTTCATATCATTGCCAGCTGATGAAGAACTAGCATTGAAACGGTTCACTGTCCTGGAAGAAATGTACTGTCTTCTGCTGTGCTCGGAGCCGTACTGTGACATTTGGAGCACTCATCATCTCACGTTTGTAAGATATTGACTGTGGAAAGGCATTCTGCCTCCGTTTCAGTGATCTTTGACAGTGAATGACCACTCCTTCCATTCCTGTTCATGGGAAATTTATTTGATTCTTATTAGTTTGAGACTCCATGTACATATCATATGTCTTCTGTTTATGAATTTTGAAACAGTATAGTGTTAGAAAAATATTGTCAGTATATTATTAACCAACGTGTTCCTGTTGCTGATCAGAGCATCCTTAGCCCTGCAGCCACACGACTGCAGATTCTGGAGACAACAAAATCAACATCTGCTTGCAATTTTGTTCCATCCAGGAACCCGCAGAGGCCTGACCATGCCCTGATTCTGACCTGGGTGTGCGTCTCAGAGGCACACACAACCTACACACCACCAATTTCTGCCAGTTAGCCAAATGCACAGTATAGGTTAAAATATGCACTATACTGTTATAGATTTGGGTGGGAGGGTCCCCATGAACCAAAAAAATTATTAAATGGCATAGTTTTGATTAATTGGGATATGGATTAAAGTACAGGCTGCAGAGCTGTGCCAGGCAGAGGAATTCCTGGGCTAGCTCATGCTAAACAGCCTAACTGAGCTCGGGCCATCAAGGAACTATAGAAAGCAACTGAGGGACATACT
This sequence comes from Lacerta viridis, assembly GCA_900245905.1. Taxonomy (NCBI): domain Eukaryota; kingdom Metazoa; phylum Chordata; class Lepidosauria; order Squamata; family Lacertidae; genus Lacerta; species Lacerta viridis. Next base: position 12,130 of record OFHU01003927.1, on the reverse strand, counting down.
ATGCCTGGAGTGCTCTGGTCCATGGGGTCACAAAGAGTCAGACACTACTAAGCAACAACAAACAACAACAACAACAACAACAACAACAACAACAACAACAACAACAATACAAGAGAACTCCTTTCTCCTTGCCCCAGGTGTGAATAGAGACTGGGGATTTCTAAGGTTGCCAGGGAAACTGTTTATTGGGGGGCAAGGGATACTGGGAGGAAGAATGAAGAGCAGGGGTCCGCAAGGCTTACATTGCCTGGGCCGGTACACTGCCGCGGAGCCCCCTCCGTTGGCTGGATTGCGTGCGCACACGTGCCCGTGATTTCCAGCATCTGCGTCTGCACAGACAGAATTTCTGGCACCGTGGAGGTGAGTCCCTGTGCCACACTGCAGGCGGCGTGGCTCGTGGGCCAGTAAAATGACCCCCATGGGCCGCTTCTGGAACATTTGACAGGTTGGTATAGACCAATGAGTTAAAAACACACACACAGTATCTTACTGTTTTGTTTCAAAAGGCAGCAGGGTGTGACACCAAACCCTACATATATTGATAAAGTAGAAGCATCGCCACCCCACCCGTCTCTCCATCCCACTCACCTCTCTCCCCCTTTTCTTCCTAATGTCTCAACAAACGAAACTGATGTGTAAAAATGTTACATAGACAAATATGTGAGAGACATTGCATATACCTTCGTAAAACAAGAAAATCCTTAATAAAAATATATCTATATATATATATTTTTTTTTAAAAAAAGGCAGCAGGGGCAATTTTATCAGAATACTAAAGGAGTAAACATTAAATATGTGACTTTCTGGAATGTCTCTCCCTGAGAGACCTCTGTTCCCTGCTTTGCAGGCCTTTTCCCACCTGGACTAGGAGGGTGGGTCTGGACTGACTCCAGCTACAAAAGCTGAGATTGCGGAACAGACTCTTGGGCTGGGGTGCTATTTGGGGGGTGGGTTGTTGCTGTTGTTTTTTGTGGGGTATCTTTATTTTAGATCTTGTTATTTATGTGGAAATTGTTCAGTTGTGTGTTTTTAATGTTTTATTGTTTTGACTACTTTTGCTATGTTGTAGTTATGCTTTTCGTATTGTAAGCTGCCTTGAGCTTTGCTTGAACTGTGGAAAGGCAGCATACAAATGAAATTATGTATGTATGCATGCAAATATGTATGTATAAAAAGCAACATTGCAGAGGTAAAAAGAAAAAGGAAGAAAGAAAGTCCGGCCGCAACTCTGGACCGCTTCCAGCTTTTATCTCCTTGCTTTTAATGAGCTGGAGTCTTACCAAAACTGTAATTGCGCTCTCTTTGATTGGCAATGTAAAAGTCACCCCAAAATTCCACACTGTTGTTTCTGGTATTCCATAGATAAAACCATAAGTTCTTATTAAGTCCCTTTGCATTCCATACATAGCTGTAATCCATTAATAATTCCACTCCATTATTAATTGGTTCTTTTTCAGTGAAGGTTTGCCAATATATATCACAGCAGAAAATAATGTAAGGAAAAACCAGGGCTTTCCTTCACTTAACCTAGTATTCCAATTGCAATGATGAGAGTTCTCTCCAGTTCAAAGCCTTGTCAGGCCCATTGAAGATGTTTCAATGCTGCCAGTTGATTCAGAGCTACAGCCTCCCCAGCACCCTTCAACAATGTCCCCAAGAGTCCCGTGACCAGGCCAAAGAGCAACATACCAGGAAGTATCCAGTGACTATGGAAGAGGAATCCTTGAAAGGAAGGAGTGCCAGAAATGCCTTCAGCACTTGCATCAGCCAGAGTATATAAGGCACTCCTCTTAACCCTTCCTGCTGATAGAAACAGCACAGGTCTCTTCTGGCTCCTGGAACCCAGATGCCTTGCCTTGACTCTTTTTTTCTGCTTAGCTTGGACGCTGGTTAACACACACACACACACACACACACACACACACAGAGCTCCGACTCAACTCATATATATATATATATATATATATGGAGTAAAATAAACTGACTGAGTTGTTAGTTGGATTGTTCAAACATAATTTCCCTGTACTCACTGAGGGGTGGGCAGGGCTGGCCCAAGACATTTTGGCACCTGAGGCAAACCCCAGGGGGGGCAAGGGTGGTTCCTGCTCTGCCATTGCTCCTGCTGGGGAGGACCTTTGAATCTTGTTGCAACAAATAAAGGCCAGGTCTACTGATCTCATACAGGTCTATGCTTCTTTAATTGGCTGGAGACTCCTTTTGCTGTGGAGAGAAACCTACTGTGAGTCTCACCCCAAGGAGCTGCATGGAGTAAATGCACACCGCAGGGTTTCTTCCTTATAGGATGATGGTGATGATGATGATGATAATAATAATAATAATAATTTATTTATACTCCGCCCATCTGGATTAAAGTAGAAGCTGCAGAGAGCTGTGCCAGGCAGAGGAATTCCTGGGCTAGCTAATGCCAAACAGCCTGGCTGAGCTAGGACCATCAAGAAACAATAGAAAGCAATTGAGGGACATTAACAATATAATAATAATAATAATAATAATAATAATAATAATAATAATAATAATAATTTATACCCCACCCATCTGGGCAGCTTCCAACAAAATATTAAAATACATTGTCCTTCAGATATTAAAAGCTTCCCTAAACAGGGCTGCCTTCAGATGTCTTCTAAAAGTCTGGTAGTTGTTTTTTCCTTTGACATCTGGTGGGAGGGCGTTCCACAGGGCGGGTGCCACCACCGAGAAGGCCCTCAGCCTGGTTCCCTGTAACCTCACTTCTCGCAGTGAGGCAACCGCCAGAAGGTCCTGAGAGCTGGACCTGAGTGTCTGGGCAGAATGATGGGGGGGGTGGAGATGCTCCTTCAGGTATACAGGACAGGGCTATTTAGGGCCTTAAAGGTCAACACCAACACTTTGAATTATGCTCGTAAACGTACTGGGAGGCAATGAGAACTCCTTTCCCATTGCCCCGGGTGTGAACAGAGACTGGGGATATGGAAGGTTTTCAGGGCAACTGCTCGGGGGGGGGGGTGAGGGTTACTGGGAGGAAGGAGGAGGAGGAGGAAGAGCAGAGATCCATCTTGGGCATGTTGGCTGCAGGCCCTGTTGCCCCTTGAAATGAACGTGCCATAAGAGCTGGCCTCCCTCCATGCAGACTGAAAGTGTAAATGGGTGAATAAAGTATATTTCTGAAAGCTACAACAGTCTCTGTCTTGCCTTCCATTCTCCAAAGGAAAACAGACCCTCTTTGGGCACCTGGGATCCCCTGGGCTCTTTCCACCGCTGGGCAGAGAGAGTGGCAGGCACCCAACTTTTGCAACAATATATTGGACTGGAGCACAAGGTTGTTTTCACTCTTCTCCCTGGCAAAACATGCACAAAAGAGACTTTCTTTTGGGAAGGAGACATATTTTCCCTACCAGAGAGACTAAAAAGTAGGAAAATATTTTAACAACAGCAGAGTGACGGTGTTTGTCTGGTGTCAATAAGCAGGGAGTTTCAAAGACTAGTGCTGCCAACACTGAAAGATCGATCCCTTGGAAGTGCAAAGCAAACATTATGGCATTTATACATGAGCCGGTTCTTCTTGCTGTTTGGTTCAATCTTCGCTTTGTTCCTTCTTTGCTTCTTCTCCTCACCCCTCATCAGACTGTGGGATGTGGGTGAGGGAGGAGGGAGAGAGATTTTCAGAAGCTTGACCTTGTATTTTGTCTCAAGGGGGAAGAAGTTCTCCAGGTGTTGTGCTTCAAAAGGAGAGAGACAGAGATAGAATCACAAGTTCAACAGGGGAAATAAGAAGTGGGGCAGGATCCCAGCTTCAGCACCACCCATATCCACCCCAGAGTGGCTTGCTCTCCCCCTGAACACCTCAAAATAAGCTGAGCTAGACACCCTGGAGGCACATTTGCCTACAGAGGCCTTCACTGGTGTCCACAGGGTCCAATCTCTCCCCCCCTCCATTTTAGCAAAGCAATTTTGCTTAATTTAACACTAATGCTTGTATTGCTTGGTGCACTTTATGATTAATGCATTCAAACCATGCATGCACTGATGTGCACACATTTTCCAAGTAAATACAGGTGTGTGCATATTAATTGACCGCTGAACAGCAAAGCAAAATTCAGACATGTTTGGATTTCATCTGTCATGGATGCTTTACCTATGATTCCTGCATTGAAGGGGGTTGGACTAATTGACCCTTGGAAGACATTCGAAATCCACAGTTCTGTGATTCTATGATTCAAACTAAGTGCTAAAATCAGCAGGTCATCATAGTGTAAAATGTAAGGACTGCAACTTGTACTGAATTTCTTTGTAGGCACATTTCCTGTTTTTAGCTCACAGCTTTCTCAGCCTGGATGACTGTAGACAAGCTTATCAGTTAATTTGGACTATTTCCCTCCTGGAGGGAGCTTTGGGGTTGTGCACTGCAGCATTTCCTATTTCCTATGCCTGGGAATAAAAGCAGGAACCTCGTGATCTTCTCTTCCCTGGGTAGGAAAAGCGGAATGCATAGGGTGAAAAGCTGTAGGTTTGCTTGGTCATGAAGGGGAAAGGAACTGACAATGCTGAGCTCATCTGGAGAATAGGCCCCTTCCCTGAAAGGGCCCCCCCCCCGCAATCTCAGGGTCAATGTGTTTTGGCACCTGCTGGGGGCTCACATTCCACTGAAAAGAAACCTCCCCTCTCCAGACCTTCTCCTTTCCACCACTGCTTTAACATTCTGGCCCAAATAGTCATGGTGTCTAGCCAGATGAAGCTGGGGACAGGGAGGAGTTGCCTGTGCAGGAAACCCGAGAGGGACCAGCTAGACTGGGACAGACCCTGGGGAGCTCAATGAGCCATCCACGGGGAAGATCCTAGAAAGGAGCCCTCCAGGCTCCCCATCAGTCACCCTAGTGTGCAGCACTGGCCTCACCCAGGGGCATCGCTAGGGGGGGGGCAGTAGGGGCTGTACGCCCCGGATGACAGGGGAGGGTGGTGGTGACTAGCGGTGGGTGGTGGTGACAAACAGCGGCCCCTCCTGCCACTTCCACGCGCTGCCGCTCAGCGGCTTTTTTTGCCACTCCGTTCCCTGAGCGGAGCCCGTGGGGAAAGGAGAGGGGTGGGCCAGTGAGGGCAATGACACCCCCCTCGCTGGCCCAACCCCTCTGCTTTCCCCGGGATGGCTCCGCTCAGGGAGCGCAGCCTTTGGGGAAAGGAGAGGGGCGGGCCAGCTGGCCCAGGCGGAGGCATCGCTCCTTGCGAATGCGTCATGACGGCATGCGCACGGAGCGCCGCCCCGCCCCCATGGGTGCCGCTCGGCTTGCCGCCCCCGGCAGCCCAGCGGCTAGCTACGCCCCTGGCCTCACCTTCAGAGCTGCCAGAGTCGGGCTCTGGCTCAACCACTCTGCCTATTGCACCACTGGCTCCTGCTCTGGACCAGCTAGACTGGGACAGACCCTGGGAAGCTCAATGAGCCAGCCACAGGAAGGATCCTAGCAGGCATAGAGGAAGCCTCATCACTACTCGGGGCAGCAAACAAAGGCACCCCCTGGGGGCAGGGCAATGCCAGGACCGAGTGTGCATGTGCTAAACTGGCACATGTGCGCTCCGCCGCTGGGCCACCGCCACTGCTTCCACGTCGACCTTGCGAGCCACTCGGCGGCTTGTGGGGCTGCTGCACATGAAAAGCAGCATGGCCTTATGCCCGCTGCTCGCACTCAGTAGCCCCACGAGCCGCCGATCACTCTGCGGCTCGCAAGGTCTCTGCAGGAGCAGCAGTAGCGGCCCTGTGACGGAGTGAGCATGCGCCGGATTTCGGGCATGCACACTCCGTCCTGGCCAGCTCTGCCGCTTCCGCTGAGCGAAAAGCAGCAGCGGTGGGGCAGCCCCATAGCAGCACTGGGGGGCGGGCCACAGGGTGGGGCGGCCTCGCTCCGCAGCTTGCTTGCAGGCTGCCGAGCAGGTTGCGGGGCGAGACTGCCTCACTTGCTCGGGGCCTGTTAGCGGGGTGGGGCTGGCCCAAGTGTCACCCCCTCCCCTGGAACTCGGGGCACCCCGCACCCTCAGCCCCACCCTTGCTACGCCACTGGATCCTAGAAAGGTCTGGAGAAGGATATGGGAGACAGCTGTATGCCATCTTCTCCTCCCCGCTGAACTGTATTTAAGCCAGTTATTGTCAGTTAACGCTTGTGTTGCTTTGTATTTATGTACTTCAGCCTAGAATTTTTTTTCGAGGGGGGAAGGGTTATGTTGAATTTATTCTGTATTTGCCCCCAAAAAAATCATTTCCATAATTTTTCAATTTACTGTCATATTTCACATTTCGAACATTTGTATTTCCAGTGCTCTGCATTTTGATGTTTTGAATGTTTGCTGTGAGCTCGTTGTGGAAGGGACACATATAAATGAACTCAATCAATCCCAATCAAGAGGGAAGGATCTGAGACAACTGATCTTGGTTACCAGCAGCCAGTTCCTGGAGAGGGTGGGGCAATGCACCAGCGATGGTTGTTATCTGAGCTCAGTTCGTAGAACAATGTGCACATATGACGAAGGCGGAAGTTAGAGAGCCCAACCATACCGGTAGGTGGGGCCATAGCCTATGATAGGTAGAGCCAGTGCTTTATTTACTGGGGGGGACACAGGGGTACTCATACCCCTAAACATTTTGTGAATCTTTGGACTTTTGTCCAGTTACTGTATTTATTTTTCCTTGATTTGAATTATAAAATGGTGATTATCTTGAGTCAAAATGAGACTACCCCAAAACATTTTTTTAAGGGAGAAAAGAAAGCACTGGGTTGAGCGAACTAATTCTAGTTCTCTCACTGCCTGTCCTATTGAGAGCTGCAAGAGTAGCACAGATACTAAGGAGGAAGGGCCAACTGGCAGGTTAATTGAAAGTGGGGATGGGCTAAGGACAGGCAGAAGCAGGCAGTGCCCCACTCACCCTCAGGGAACAGTCTCCACTGCTGTGGTGTGTTGCTGCACGTTTGCAACTGTTTCTCTCCTTTGCAATGGTTTTGCAGGACTCCGAAAGGTTGGCGATCTGGTGGGACGAATCAGACACCTTTTCTTAACAGAAACCTTTGACAGGCAGGTGTATGACACAGAGAGAAACACCCTGTGCTAAGTTGCACTCTCTTTCTCCTCCTCCGCTGATCCTTGCTGATTTATGAGGGGAGGACCAAAGAGCCCTGAAAGGAGGAGTCAGAAACAAAGGAAGGAAACACACAGTCTTGCTTGGGTGAGAAGAGACAAGCACAGACAGCCTTGCTGGTGGACAGAGGAGGATCCGATCTGCTGGGAAGCGAGAGGGAGGAAGGAGGGGACTGTTGTGTCGGAAAGTTCACAGCTCTTGCAAATTAGAACCTGGGCTTGGGCTACGCTTATAAGATGGATGAACAGGCTTATTTTAGGGCCCCTATCCTGTGCAGAAAAATGAAGCTGTTCTCCTCACAGTGGTGAAACAGATGCCTGAATGGGAAGCCCCAGCAGGACCTGAGCTCAACAGCAGCAAGTCTCTCATCTGTGAGTCCCAGAAACGGCCAGTCTGGGGTGTGACTGCCACTCATGGCTCTCGGCATTTCTGGAGAGATACGATGGTGGATTTTTCTCTCAGAAGCGCTCTTCTTCAGACTATTGCTGTCCTCTTCCTTGGGTAAGGCCTTCACTGCTTTCTCTCTCACTCTCTCACTCAAAAAGCCCACAAACAACCCACCTACATGCATGGAAGGGGGCACTCTGAGTTTGATTTGTCATGAAGTGGGAAATTATTGGCGATATTGGTTACTAGAACTCAGGGTCTCCTCTCCCCAGCTGGAACCTCCCCCCAAACACCCTTGCTGGCTTCAGAAGAAGCTCCAAAAGAACACTTTTGAAAGTTTAATTGCGTGTGTGATGTTTGTTACTGTGCTGAACCTGGGGGAACAATCTGCGTGTATGATGAAGGTATGGAGTGAAATGGAATAAAAGCACAGGATATGGGGACTGCAAGTTGAGCTTGTCTCTAGGGAATAGATGTTGTTGGGTTTTTTGGCGGGATTTTTTCATGTGATGTGTGTGTCAATCACTAACCAAATCAAAATAAATATCAGTGAAGAGCAAACAGTGAATTAGAGGAGGCAACATATGAGCAGGAAAAGGGGACTTGTGGAACAGAGTCAGTTTTTTCTCTGAACTCTTTATTAACATATCTCGGTTTTCACAAAAAATAGTACATCACAATTCCCCCCCCCCCCCGAAACACACATACAGATTGATTTTAGATTGCTGCTTAGAATAATTTTTCACTGAGTTGGAGCTTTCTGTGTTGAGTTTTCAACAGACATTTTGCACAGCTCTGATTCTGCCTGGAGAATTTCTTACAACCGAGCAATACCGGTATATAAATCTTGTGAACTGAAATAAATGAACTTTTGTTCCTTGTTTGGGTAAATTGCACTTCTTATTCAGAATTTTTCCTTGGGACAATTACACAGATGTTCCCCAAAATCTGAACAATGGGCAGCTTTGAAAAGATTTAAGTGTTGCTGTGGCTCATTTTGTGAAATGGAAAAGGAAGATGTAGAATAGAAAGTGCATGCCTCCCCACAGCTTCTCCCATTGAACTCCCGCCTGCCTCCTCGCCGTATTTCCCCCTGTTTTTGCCTGCCTCCCCACAGCTTCTCCCGTTGAACTCCTGTGGTGTGATTTGTTCGCCACCCCTGCACTCTCCCTGGTCACCCCGAAACTCTGTTGCTTACTGTTGTATAATTGCAAATGGCGCAGCCTGAGGCAAGGAGTTGTCTTTGTGGTGTCAGTTGAAGCATGTTCTGGCCACTCCCCCGCCAGCAGCCTATTGGCTCAGCTGACTTGTCTGTTGTTCTATAGTGTGCTGTGTTTTACATCCACTGGAGGGCGCTGGGTTTTTTTGCACAAATTCATGGATTTACCTGGGAAAGGTGTGATATTTTTGCAATCTAGGTAGCTAAAAACCTTCCCATATAGCCAAGGAATGTTGTGTCCCAATTTGATACGAATCGGTCAAGCGGTTACGGAGCAAGGCTTTTGCCAACAAACACCCAGCTTGAATATATATATATATTCTGGGCCAATCTTCTGTCTGAGTTTTTTCTGGATCCCAGTTCCTGGACACTAGATAGGTGCCTATTGCTGGAGAACAAAGAGCAGGTGATTCTTGGAATTTAACAATGTCCTTCTCTTACAGTAAAGGGCCACATTGTTTGGACACCTAGGAGAATGTAGTAAATGTGAACCATAAGTGAAGGATCATGAGGTGAAAAAATCTCCATGATCACAGGAGTTAGCCATAATGTCCAGAAGATAAATGTCCTTAAGCAGAGATTTATGGCAGCGGCAGCGGTCAACAAACTGAGCGTCTGTGTTTCGCCCTTGCAATAAATCAAGGCGACTTGATTTATTTTTAATTTATTGCTTTATATACAGATGAAGTTCAGACCTCACACTATTTTATTTCTAAACTTTTTACTTTTTAAAAACCATCTTCTGGTCCAAACTCCTGTCTGAGTTTTTCCGGTTCCCACTTCCTGGACAACAGATAGAGCACATGATTCTTGGAATGTAACTTTGGAATGCAGCAAATGTTTAACTAGAGAGAGTTGGGTAGTTCAAGTGGCTCAATGTAGAATTCAGCAGCAGTTAAGATTAATCTTGGACATGGTAGACTTTCTTGGATTTAGGACCCAAAACATTTTGTGAATCTAAGTTTGGCCTCATTGGGGGCCATATCTCAGTATGAGTAGGAAAATGAGAGTACCCCTAAACATTTTCTTTTTTGGGGGGAGCACTGTTGGTCACTAGAACCCAGTTCCCCGTGTCGTGTCTGTGGGGGGGGGGCAATGCCACAGTGATCTTTGTTACTGAGCTCAGTTTGTAGGACAATCTGCACATATGACGAAGGTGGCAGTTAGAGAGTCCAACGGTAGGTGGCGCCAGAGTCAATGATGATAGGTAGAGCCAAAGGGGCACTCTTGGTAGTTTCACCTGCCTTAAACATTTCGGGGAGTGCCAGCCCAGGAGAGGACCCTCTTTGTGGCAGGCTGCTAAACTGTAGACGTCCCTCCCTACAGAGGTGCACCCGGTACCTTGAGTGTAGAGTTTCCATTATATGCCGAAGATTCACTTCATTACCCTACTGTTGACATCTGCAATATAATTTTTTTTTATTTTTAAAAATATTTTAATTAATTTTTCATTAATAACAATCCAATATAGACCACATAATTACAATACCAAATCATAATTCAATTAAAAGAAGCCAATTGTCAGATTCCAAATTAAACATTTTGGTTGACTTCCCATGTTCTGATTTTAGGAGATTTTTTTAGGAGATATTGATTCCTTGTTCCCACTCCAAATCACTTATTTAATCCAAGTAATATAGTCCCGAAGTTGATCCTTTATTTTAACAGCCACTGATGTGTTGACTTTCATTCGGATTTAACTGTTCCATCTGGTAAATGTGTGGAATGTGTTTTTTTAAAAAAAAAACACTCAACCTTCCTTTCAGCATTCCACCCCCCACTCCAAGGATTCAATTTTACTGCATAGTGACCTTTCACCATCTTGCTTCTCTTAAAACCGAAAGTGGCCTGGTGTCTGGCCATTACTCTGGGCTGACTTCCAGCTTTTTCTTTGAATTCTTTCTCATCCGATAACAAGCTGATATCTCAACAACACGCTAATAAATCAAAGTTCAAGTCCTCCAAAGGAGGGTATTGCTGCAGAACATCCAAATATTTCCCAAACAGTTCCATTCTTTCAATTAATCCATAAGCATTATAAAGTTCTTATTGATTCCCTCTTGCAGTCCATTAATAATTACAATCCATTAGGAGCTGATTTTCTGCTTCAGTGAACAGCTGCCAAATCATAAAGCAGCATAGTGAATATACCTGTATAAAAGAGAAAGCAAAGGCTTCTCTCCACCACATACCTGTACCAATCCAATCACAATGAAAATCTTCTCTGGATCGAGACCTTGGCACTCAGTGGCTGATTCATTTAGCAGGTTAACTTGTCTCCTTCCTCCAGAACATGCCTGTTTCTTACGTCTGAATTCTGAAATATCTTAAAAAACCAAAGAATCTCCGCACATGGTGACTGCGATGGAGAGTTTCCAATGCATGCAGTGCTCTGCACTCAGCGTCCCCTCCCCCCTGCATTTTGTAGGAGCAGGGGGCAGGTATAAGAAAATCTGTCAGTGAGAGGTGCCCCCCCCCGACCCTGGAGGAGGGGGCATTGCAAGGATAATTACTCTCAAATTATCCTTAATTGCCTGCATACCTGGGGTCCGCTATCATTGGAAGCACTCTTCACCATGGCGGCAAAACCAGAAGTCCTCTGCAAAATAATTTGTAGGACCCTCCCTATTCAATTTTAAGACTGCATTTTAAATTGATGTAACCTGCTCTGGGACCTCATGATGGAGCTAAAAAGAATAATGATACTAATTTTCACCTTTGTTTGTATCTCCTCCCCCACCTCCCCTCCCCTCACTAGAAACTTTAAGCCATGAAGTGGGAAACCCACGCCACCAGGTGATGGGAATCCTGGGAGGATCAGTCTTGTTTCCTGCCAATGTATCTCAAGGAATAACAGTAGAGAAAATTGAATGGGACTTCCGCCCCCAAAGGCGTGACCTGGGCTATTGGCTGGGGGAATTCAGTCATGGGAAACGGGGGCACCCAAGTCCCACTGGCCGGTTTGGACAACGGCTAGACATGGTGAACGAGACAACAATAAGGCTCAGAGACCTGGAGTTGGATGATGGTGGAATCTACAATACTCGCATCTGGTTTAGTAAGACACAGTTTCAAGAACAGCGTTTCATCCTCACTGTTTATGGTAAGTTACTGCTTTCAGTGTTTGGCTCATGGAATAGGATCAGCACCATTTCGCTACATAGGCCTTGGTAGGGGTGGGCTGAAATCTTATGCTGTTTTCATTTGTGTTCCACAGAGCCGGTGCCAACCCCACAGATACAACACCAAGTGGAATCCAAGACTCCAGGTGGATGTAATGTGACCTTGCGATGCCACACACCTGGAAGGGAAGAGCTCAGTATCACCTGGGAAACAGGGGATCCGCACAGGGCTTTAGGAAAGAGTGTGAATCACTACCAGGTTTCTGACAATGGCCGGGAGCTCCA
>OFHU01003928.1:0-225205 GCA_900245905.1 Lacerta viridis | reverse complement strand
AGCTATGTGGAAGGCCATGTGCCTGCAAGCATTGGAGGGTACTTTTTAAATCCTGGTGTGGTGGTGGGTTGAAATTCAGCCCAGCTTTCAGAGATAAGAGTAGAGTGCTGTGTTTTGTTTTATAAAAGGAGTGATTACCAATTCACCTACTTAAGTTTTAAAGTTTAAGCACATACTTGAAGAGCCTCGAAGAGCCATTTTCCCATACATGAGGGGGCAGAAAATTTAGTCTGCCTTGGCTAAAATCACTGAGAATATTTGAATTTTATGAATTCTGACTCTCTGGCCATTTTTACTCATATATAAGGGAGCAGGTATTCTGCTAAATGACCAGAGGGGGTGCACACAAAATAATGATAGCCCACATTTTAATAGAGATCTGTACCCCGAAACCTGTAGATAAAGGAGGCATAGCTCCCAATTTATTTTGCCTGGGGTATGAGATGTTTATTTGACACCGTAAACATGATTAATTAGTGCTGAGACTTCATTATTAGGAATTTAATTTGACCAAACTTAGCTAGGTTTGTCTGAATGCTGAAGTTCTAATTATTTAAAGTTTAAGATTCATAAGCCCATTTCCTAAGCAGTGAGAAACAGGAAATGTGTCAGAAAATGTCTTAGGACGAAATCCTAGAAAAAATGGATTTAAACTGACCAAACCGAAGTTTAATTTGACCAATTTCATTGCTGTTTGGTTAGGGGTGTGAATTGCTGGGTTTCTGTTTAAAATCCGACCCTGTTCTTTAAAAAAATCTACTCTTCACGCTTACCTTCCTTTATTCAAGGTAATTTAACCAAGGGATACAATTCTTTCAAATGGTACAATAGGTTTCTAAATCATGAACTCTGTACATGCACAGAGGCTACTGACAAAGCTTAGCCCTGCAGGGAGATCGCCGCAGAGGCCACCTGAAGAACAAGAATAGAATTAAGTATTTGGGCTTTAAAATTCTAACATGCCAAATTCTTTCCACAGGTAAATATGAGAGTGCTCTCTTCAGTAGCTTGTATATAACATTTTTTATGCATCTTAGGAACAACACATGAAATATTTTTTCCTTTCAACAGGACACTGAGATGAGATCTAGGGTGAGGAGAAAGGATTTCCAGTTCTTTCAGAACCTTAATTGCAAATCCCCATCTCTGAAGTGGGGGGGGGCACCTAAGAAATTCCTGGAGAATTGCTGTCTTCTCTTCTTCCTGCCACAGATTTGCACCTTTGGTCAGGGGCTTAGAAAACAGGTACCCCGAGGGACAATCACTGGGCTAATGCTTCCTTTGGATCCACCCAAGTGATAGACTATGCAAACGAAGGTTCTATTGTTCTTTCCCAGTAGGTACTCAATCCTATCTCTTTGCATTTCACCTCAAGCACATCCCAGTATTCTTTTGTTGGTGTTAACCCATTTTTCAGTATTTTTGCTTTAACATTCTAGCTGATGTTGTCACATAAAGAAACATTTTTTAGTTTCATTTGGCAACCATTGTTAGAAATTGTGTGTTTTAGCATTTATTTTTGGTTCCTCATAGGTCATTTTTTGGGGGACATGTCATTTGTTGCATCTCCAAAACTTATGGCTGAAATTTATTTATTTATTTTGACTAACTTGGTGGGGTCAGGTACCATCTATAAGTTTTTTCCTTCACAAAGTTCTCTTTTATCAGATAGCACATTGTTTAAATGTGGATCTAATTTTTAATTTTGTTTCCTTTTAATATTTTTACCTTTTGAAAAAAAAATCCAAACAAACTTAGCAGGTAATAACCATAATTATCTAGAAAAGTGATGACAATATTGAAATTAATAAAATGCTTAACGTGTTAAGATTTTATTTTTGCAGAGAACCAAGGAGACTTTCCCTTTGGCTCTTTTGCCCATTCCCTCCTAACTGTCTTTTAGCCCCAAGTACCCTTATTCCATTACAGGCTATTCCTTCAAAGGAAGTGTTTATGAAAACTGGACAATGAACCTACAGTCCAACTCTTCAGCAGTTGAACATCATCAAAGTGGCCACATCTATCTCACTCCAAGAGGATATGGACTGATTGGGGGTGGGGGGGCTGAACTGTAAGGACATTTTCTCTCCTTTTGACTTCAAGACCCTGTGCCCCAGAACTGTCTCAAGATCACTATTGCTTCAAGATATGGAATTGATATATAATTGTTACGTTAGATGTTGTGTGACATTTTGCAAAAAACCTTGAACTATGTTTGACAGTATATATTATTTCCACAAAGGGGGGAACCCAATTTTTTGTGTGTAATTGTTTTCATGTTTACTGTATGGTATTTTGGTGTATATTGCTTACACACCAATGGAGGATTCTCATGCATTTTATGTTTCCTAAAAGATCAGGCTATTGCTTAGTCCAATATTTAGGTTAGACAGATTTATGACCACATTCCTTGTCTCACCTGGTATTCCAACCTTCCCTACACAATTTTTGATTGTTTTAGGTCATTTTATCAAGAAGAAACTTCAAGATCAAAACAAAACCCCAGATACATGAAGGTGTTTATGCTTTGATTTAGCAGGAATGGTTCTTTATATGTTAAATTATTAATTTGGACCACTGCCTTTTTAGAATGGTTTTTCACAGCTTGGTTTGGAAAGTGAGAACCAGGGGCATATGTAAATTCTAATTGGACTCAGCTTGCATTGGACAAGTTATCCAGGCTGCAATTGGCTTTCTGGTCCCCTTGCAACTACTGAGCAACTCTCCTAGAGTGCAAGACCAATGCCAAATAATAATAATGCATCCCATAGAAAGGTCAAGGCAAGAATATCTCCCTCACGACATGTTCAAACCTGACCAAACCTATGGCAAGGCGAAAATGGTCAAAGGGAAGCCCTAAGGGGATCCCCCAGGAATTGTTGCTGCTGTGGAATGCTGAAGGTCAAAGGAGACCAGCTAGCTATGATACCTGGGAACACACAAAAAGGCAAAACAAAACAACTTCATTTGTCAGTCACTGAATGAACCCTCCTACTAAATGTAAAGCATAAGACCACTATTGAGAAAATATTTATCCCAAAGTGCTAGCACAGTAATTTAGTAACAAAATGTAGCATATGTTATTTTTACGTAATATCCTATGTCTAGCTAGCTACACTGATACACTTCCTAAGGGCCTTAAGAGGCGTGACATGCAAGCCCCTTTCAGGTTCCATACACCCACACCTGGGAGGTTGGATGCCATGATAATATTTAGAGTATATAACATGCGGGACGAAAGGGGGGTGGGAAATATGTCTATCTCTGAACTGTAGTTAAGTGCGGAGAAAGGATTTGCGGTTCTTTCAGAACCTGATGCAAATCTTATCTCCGAAGGGGGGAATGTTACGGAAATTATGGGGGGGGGTCACCTAAGCAAAGTCTCCTCCTGAGTAAACTCATTTGGGGTATGGAGTGATGCCCTTAAGGGGACCCATCTCTCTGCCATGATCCAGTAGGCGAGAGACCACGTACACAGGGAAATGCCTCAGCAGGTAATCTCTGGGTGCTTCAGGCTAATATCCCTCAACCAGAATCCCATTGTTCTCTCCCAGATAAGTGCTCAAGGTATCCTTGCCAATACTTAACACCCATTCACACTTCTCAGGGCTATCTCCCTGATATTGCTCTGTTTCCCCCCCATATGCTAATCTTGTCTTTCCTGTTTTTCCTATATGTAAATCATGTATAACCCTTCCCTTTTGTGAGGTAGTGATGATGTAGTGATGATGTTTCCAAACTGTATTCTGGGATATGATAGGAGTTTTAAAAGTTCTTGTAACACTGTTCTGGGTGTGCAGTTTGACTGTAACCTATTGCGCAATAAACCCTGTCTTGTCCTTGCTCCAGTGGCTGGACTTCTTTTATTTAACTCCGCAGAAACCAGTGGGCCTATCCCTAAGGGCCAGGTGCTTGGGCAGTTCCACACCTGGGATTTTTTCCGTAACAGCAAACACATTAAAATCAACCCATCCCTCCAGGCGTTCAAGGGTTAAACAACACCCTCTTTTGGGGGTCTTCTAAGGGTTCAATTAATTCCCCCCTCTCTCCTCCGGGCCTTGAAGGGTTAAAGCGACCCCTTCTCCTCCTGTCTTCTCTGGCCCATTTAAGGGTTAATCCACTCCCTCCTTCCAGGCCGTTTGAGGGTCAACGCAACACAACACCGCAATTTTCAAGGGTACACAACACAATTCCCTTCTGCCCAAGCTTTTAAGGGTTAAACTAATTCTTTCCCCTCTTCTCCTGCTCCAGACCTTTAAGGGTTAAGCGACACCCTCTGGCCCTTTAAAGGGTTAAAACTCATTCTCCCCTCTTACCCCTCCCCAGAGCGTTAAGGGGAAAAATAAATCTCCCTCTCCCTCCTCCTTTGGCCCTGTGAAGGGTTAAACCCATTTCCACATTTTTCCCCTCCAGGCCTTTATGGGTTAATCCAATTTTCTCCTTTCCCGTCGCTCCAAGTCCTCCGAAAGGGTTAATAATAATAAAAAAAGCCTCTCCTCTCTCTCTCTCTCCACTCCCCCGCCCCGCGCCTCTTGGCTACATCGCGTCCCACAGATTGACACATTTTCTACGGGCGGCCGCCTCGGACCAATCGGAAGCCCCCTCTCCGCCTTGTGGCTCCCAACCCCACGTGGGGACCGAGCGCTTTCTCTCCCCCTCCCCTCCCCTTTCCCCCCTCATCCTTGCCTCCTGATTGGCTGCGGCGCGCTGGACTGTAGCAAAAGAGAACGAGCCAGACCCCACGTGGAGCTGGCGCTCGTTCATTGATCGCCCTCCCCCGCAAGGCTGCTGTGTGGGGGGTGAGGGGGGGAAGAGAGAGGGAGAGGAAGAGAGAGAGAGAGAGAAGGGAGGGGGGGGTCCTCACACCCATTCAAGGCAACGGGCCTGTGTCCCACCCACCCGCGCAGGCACCCACCTTCCTTGCTTGGAGGCTCCTGGGGCCCCGATCCTGGCTTGCAGTGGTTTGGTGAGTGCTTTTATCACATGGGGGGGGGGGCGCTGAGGCTTAATTGTGGGTAGGGGGGGGAGTGAGCCGAGAGGAAGAAGGCAGGAGGGGCCTTTTTCCTGCTGTCTGATTTCCCTCTGTGTGCGTCTCTTCCTACCTGCTAGAAAAAGAAGGAGACCCTTTTGTTCCGCCTGGGAAATTATAAATGAGGCCGGGGCTGGGGTGGAATTTGGCGCGGGGGGGGGCGGTTAGAGTGAGGACTGCAAGCCACTAGAGAAGAAATGGGATGTATTCTTATTTTCCTTTGGGGGGGGGGATAGTGAGAGTTTCTCGGGCGTTGAAAAGAGAGAGAACTAAAGATTGGCATCTGGTGCGGTGGGGAGGACCTGTTGGGGTTGGGGGTTACTTTAAGCAGAGCAAGGGGGGGGTTGGTGAGGGGGGGGAAGAAGTTTTCTCCCTAGTTGTGGTTTAATTGTCCTTCCCTAGGGCCTTACGCTGGTTTCTGCCTCTCCCCTCCAAAAAAAAATACCCATTTGCGTCTATTTGATTTCCCTCTCTTCTCTGCCCCCCACCTGCCCAAATCACTGTATTTCCCTGAGTTGCTGGGGGGAGGCGCTCATTTTTTCTTGGGAGCCGCCCCCCCCAACCAACCGCTACCCTGGGGCTTAAACTTCTGCTTAACCTCCTTCCTTCCTTCCTTTTCTGCCCCCTCCCCAGCCCAAGGAATTAAGAGGATGCCCTTGAGCATGTGCAAAGTGCATTCCCCATCACTCCAGCATCCCACGCTGTTAGAGGGAAGGAAGTGTCAAAGGGGCATTTTCCCTGGTTGCAGATCTGATACTATTTTCAAGTGGGAAGGGGGGGGACCCCCCAAGAGTCATTTAGTCCAACCCCCTGCAGCGCGTGAGGCGAAACGAAAGATAGCTCGGTCGGTTAGAGCTCGGTGCTGATAAAGCCAAGGTTGCGGGTTCGATTCCCGTAAGGGACAGAGCTCTGCATATACCTGCCTCCATCCTCCATTGCGAAAAGACTTTGCCCTGTCCACAAATTCCCCCAATAATCCCAAGCCGGGTCAAAGATGCCCAGTTGGTCCAGGTACGCTGATCTAAGTTAGATGGGATTGACAACAAGACCCAGTGCCCCGAAGCGCCCCTTCCTCTCTGGGTGCCCCATTTCTCTAATTTCTCTGTGCATTCCCTACAATTCCTACTCCTTGCGAAGCCAAGCAGGGTCCGGTGAAGTTGCAGTTCTGTGTCCAGGGCAGCTGTCTACCAGCTCCATCTGGTACGCTGGATGAGACCCTCCCTGCCCGCAGACTGTCTGGCCAGAGTGGTGCATGCTCTGGTTTTCTCCCGCTTGGACTACTGCCATGCGCTCTACGTGGGGCTCCCTTTGAAGGTGACCCGGAAACTACAACTAATCCAGAATGCGGCAGCTAGACTGGGGACTGGGAGCGGCCGCCGAGACCATATAACACCGGTCCTGAAAGACCTACATTGGCTCCCAGGACGTTTCTGAGCACAATTCAAAGTGTTGGTGCTGACCTTGAAAGCCCTAAATGGCCCAGTATCCCTGAAGGAGCATCTCCACCCCCATCGTCCAGCCCGGACACTGAGGTCCAGCTCCGAGGGCCTTCTGGCGGTTCCCTCCCTGCGAGAAGCGAGGTTACAGGGAACCAGGCAGAGGGCCTTCTCGGTGGTGGCACCCTCCCTTCAGATGTCAAGGAAATAAATAACTACCGGTACCTGACTTTTAGAAGACATCTGAAGGCAGCCCTGTTTAGGGAAGTTTATAATGTTTATTGTGTTTTTATATGATATTGGCCTCTGTTTTTTAACAATGAGGACTGGAACCTTACCTGATCTTTAGGAGAAGGACCGTGGCCTCAGTGATTTGGAGACAGGAGCTCCCAGATTCAATTCCCTGCAGCGCCCCTGAAAGCCAGAGGAGGCGATACTGTGCTATATGGACCAAGGGCCCGACTCTTGGCATCCCGAGTCCTTTGTCTGAGGCATCCCTCTTCCGGCCGAGAGCTTCCTTGGGCCGGGAGTCCTGAGTTCGAATCCCTACCCCACCCCGAAACCAGGAATTCAAACGCCTACGGTGTGGTGTTGGCTTCAGTCTGGCTGCAATTCCTGTTTACTAGGGAGTGAGCACCACTGAAGGCACAGTAGCGGTCATTTCTCAGTAATCCTTTCTAGGACTGGCTCTCTTTTAATTCATTCCTCTGAGCTGCTGCTTCCCTTCTTGGGGGAACCAAACCTTTCCCGGTTTTTGCTAAAAAGCCTGCCAGCAAAATACTCTCCTCCTTCCTCTCTGTCAGCCCCAGACACCGCTGTGCAGGGGTAATGGAAAGAATATTCCACATTGAGCATGCTCCTGCAGAGAGGAGTTCCCTCTTGAGTAGAACACCCACCTTCAGAGGCAGTCTATCTTCATATACCATCTGGTGGCAAGAGAGGGAAAACAACCAGCAAGGGTGGCTTTCTCCCTTTGTGGGCAGCCCATGGTTGGAAAGTGGATAATGTTGGGAGCCTCCCAGAGTGGGTAGGGTATAAATTATTATTATTATTATTATTATTATTATTATTACAGTGGATGCTCAGGTTGTGAACGCGATCCATGCAGGAGGTGCGTTCGCAACCCACAGCGTTCTCAACCCGCGCCTCTACGCATGATGCAATTCAGTGCTTTTGCGCATGCACAAGTGCCGAAACCCGGAAGTAACCCCGTTCCGTTACTTCCGGGTTCGGCGCGGTAGCGTGACCTGAAATCGCGCAACCTGAAGCAGCCGTAAGCCGAAGTATGACTGTGCTGGGGGTCTCGAACCCACAACCTTGGCAACGTCAGCACCACGCGCCAAGCAAAGCGGGTGGAATTGGCATGCTTTGGTTCTGCGATGCTTGTTTGCGACTTTCATTCTGAAGGGAACGATAAAACCGCAGAATTGGGGTGGGGGGGTGCCACCTGTACTGAAATGTGGCCTTGTAAGACCCTTCTCAAATGCCCAATTTAATCTGCATGGAGTTTGCCTCGCTGACCTGGCCCCCAGGACTTGAGAAAAGATACACTTTACATGCCCGGAGGCACTCTTGCCGTATTAAAATATTTTAACTGAGGTTTGGGGGTTTTTTTAATGCATGAAGAGAACAAATTCTGGGATTGGAGGCCTGACTCTGATTCAGCCCCCCCCCCACCCCTTTTCTGCAGAAAAAAAACCCCACATGGATAGGGGGAGAAATTAGAGTGCCCTTAGAACCCTCTTCTAAGCGGAGCTTTTATTGGGCAATTTTGCAAAGCAAAGCGTTATTTCAGCGGCACCCGCTCAGGATGGGGTTAATAATGTCGCCCTACCCCGCAAGGTTGGCGCATGTCGGATAAGAACAAGGTAATGCGTTTGACACACTTTCTTATATAAAGTGGTAATTAAGGCTGCAATTCTTTTTTTATATATATAAGAATTTATTGATTTTAATAAAACAACCAACACCAAATACGAAAAAACACTACATAACACTTGGTTGTTGTTCAGTCGTTTAGTCGTGTCCGACTCTTTGTGACCCCATGGACCAGAGCACGCCAGGCACCCCTATCCTCCACTGCCTCCCGCAGTTTGGCCAAACTCATGCCAGTCGCTTCGAGAACACTGTCCAACCATCTCATCCTCTGTCGCCCCCTTCTCCTTGTGCCCTCCATCTTTCCCAACATCAGGGTCTTTTCCAGGGAGTCTTCTCTTCTCATGAGGTGGCCAAAGTACTGGAGCCTCAACTTCAGGATCTGTCCTTCCAGTGAGCACTCAGGGCTGATTTCTTTAAGAATGGATAGGTTTGATCTTCTTGCAGTCCATGGGACTCTCAAGAGTCTCCTCCAGCACCATAATTCAAAAGCATCAATTCTTCGGGATCAGCCTTCTTTATGGTCCAGCTCTCACTTCCGTACATTACTACTGGGAAAACCATAGCTTTAACTATACAGACCTTTGTCGGCAAGGTGATGTCTCTGCTTTTTAAGATGCTGTCTAGGTTTGTCATTGCTTTCCTCCCAAGAAGCAGGCGTCTTTTAATTTCGTGACTGCTGTCACCATCTGCAGTGATCATGGAACCCAAGAAAGTAAAATCTCTCACTGCCTCCATTTCTTCCCCTTCTATTTGCCAGGAGGTGATGGGACCAGTGGCCATGATCTTAGTTTTTTTGATGTTGAGCTTCAGACCATATTTTGCGCTCTCCTCTTTCACCCTCATTAAAAGGTTCTTTAATTCCTCCTCACTTTCTGCCATCAAGGTTGTATCATCAGCATATCTGAGGTTGTTGATATTTTTTCCGGCAATCTTAATTCCGGTTTGGGATTCATCCAGCCCAGCCTTTCGCATGATGAATTCTGCATATAAGTTAAATAAGCAGGGAGACAATATACAGCCTTGTCGTACTCCTTTCCCAATTTTGAACCAATCAGTTGTTCCATATCCAGTTCTAACTTTAGCTTCTTGTCCCACATAAGAGATTTCTCAGGAGACGGATGAGGTGATCGGGCAGAAAAAATACAAAAAATAACAAAATTAAACACAAAAATCTTAACACTTATTATTTATTTTTTAAAGAATTTATTAAATTTTAACAATACAAGATACATCAATACAAAATACAAATACAAAACACTACCAAAAAACACACTACAAAAATACAAAAATCATAACAAACAAACACTTATTCAACTATTCTTATCTTATTCCTAACATTATTTTGGGACCTCCTCACATCCTCTCTTCTGCGTTCATTTCTAATTATCTTTAGTAACTTTATAACATTATAAAATCCTTTTTTCTCTGTTCTAATCATTATAAACCATAAACATCCTTTACCTGTAATCTTAATCCTAATAAAAATAACAGTAAACATAACATTTCTAACTACTTCTTAACATATCTTCTAACATTGCTGTTGCCTTATATATCCTCTGATTTTAATTTCAAATGTCTTATCTTTTCACGTCGTTTCAAATAGTCTTTAAATTTCTTCCAATCCTCCTGCACCGTTTCTTCCCTCTGGTCTCGGAGTTTCCCGGTCAGTTCTGCGAGTTCCATATATTCGATCATCTTCATCTGCCAATCTTCCACTGTTGGTAATTCTTCAGTTTTCCAGTTTTTAGCTATTAAAATCCTAGCAGCTGTTGTGGCATACATAAAAAATGTATTAAGGCTGCAATTCTATACATGCTCCATGTTTCTGGGTGAAACATACACACCTCCAAAAGTTCCTAGCCTGATTTAATCACTACCAGCTAATGGCAGTCTTAATTTATACTTTTTAATTTTACTTTCTCCCTCTGCACCTGCAAATTTACAACAACAACAACAAAACACACACAAAAATACCAACACCTGTACTGTGCAATCGCTTGTGGTCCGTTCTCGTTCGCCATAGGTGACCAGGTAAGTCCCCCGTTACCTGGGAAGAGGGGCAGACCATTAATCCGCTTTGGGAACTTCAGCGCTATGAGGGGGAATGGGGTGTGTGCCTCCTCTCGGCACCCTGAGCAAACTACGGTTCCCAGGATATATTTTTTTGCCGGGGGGGGGGAGCCAGGATTGTTTAAAGTGGGACGATCCTGCTTCAGATGCGCATTGCAGGTGGAGGGCTAAGCCAAACCTGGATTTCAGCGGGTCTACTCTTGAGCAAGGCTCGATCAGATGCAGCCCCTTCGATTCTCAGTTCAAATTTTGCTTCTCAACAGGTCACCAGGGGTTGTTGTTTCATAGCGGAAAAACAGGATCGAAAGTGAAATCGCAGAAACAACATTCCTATGGTTTTGCTCGAAGGATGTTCCCTCAAAACCGGCCACCGGTGAGTTTATCCCCGATTTAAAGGTCCCGTGGGAAATGTCTGTTTTTTTTAATGCAGATGCCAGAAGAAAAATTACAAATAAGAACAAATAAACCTCAAAAAATACGTATACAAATACAAAAAAAATACGTAAAAACGTATCACTCCAACCCATCCCCTATCCCACCCACCACCTTATCATAAACTTATAATCCAATTTAACATATATTAAACTAAAATGTGACTTCCTTCCAACTGTACTAGACTTTGTTTTACATATGTTGTCTATTTTGTTGTGTTGTAATGCTTTATTTTATAATATAACAATAATATTTTTTGACACCTGGTGATCGGGGTGCGCCAAACTCTCTCTGCGTTTGGGTGACCGCTTGTTGCGGTGGGGGTGGTCTGGATGTCCTCTGGGGGTCCCTCTGGCTCCACTGCATGGTGAGCACTCCTAAGACCCGGCGAGCTCCTGTTTCCTTACGGTCAGAAGGAAAGCCATGTTTCGCCTCGAAGGACCATGGAAGTGCAGGGCAGAAGGCGACGGCGTGGGTTGGCCGCCGTCCGAAGCAGTGACCTCTACCTGTCTATCCCAGGGTCACCTGCAGGCGGCACCCGTGGTCACTGCTGCCGCGACCAGCGTCGTCTCGACAGCCCCCCAGTCCTTGAAGCTGACTTACCCGGAGATTTTGGACCGGATCAAGGAGGAATTTCAGTTCTTGCAAAACCAGTACCACAGGTAAAATGGCCGGGTTCTTTTTTGGGGGGTGGGTGGGGTTAATAATCATCTGCCTACAGGTGAAACTCGAAAAATTAGAATATTGTGGAAAAGTCCATTTATGTAACCAATTGTTTCATTAGCTACTGGAGTTTAATATATGAGATAGACTCATGACATGCAAAGCGAGATATGTCAAGCCTTTGCTGGTCCTCAAAAAACAGGGTGTTTCCCTTTGCAAAAAAGCTGCAAAACTTTAGCTGGTCCTCAAAAAAACGGGGCTTTTCCCTTTGCAAAAAAAAAGCTGCAAAACGTTTAGTTGATCCTCAAAAAACGGGGCTTTTCCCTTTGCAAAAAAAAGCTGCAAAACGTTTAGCTGTTTCCTCCTCTAAAAATGAGGTGCGCCCTATGGTCCGGTGCACCCTATGGGGCGAAAAATACGGTAACTTCCGGGTTTGAGTACCAAGGCGTTTGAGAACCAAAGTACCGCTGTATGTCGAATGAATTATTTGACCCAACTTACATACCAGGCTAGCAAACGCAAACCCCCAACCAGCGCACAAATCTGGTGTGTCTGGATCTCTTAAGTCAAATTCCTACAAGTCCCACAATCCTACGCAGGGGGCATGTTTTGCAACCCGGAAGCGGGGCAAAGACTATGTGAATCTTCCCGTGCAAAAGTGCGAGGGATTGCCTCGGGGACTCCTCTCTCCATTCCCTTCTCTTTGCAGCTTGAAACTGGAATGTGAGAAGCTCGCCACGGAAAAAACAGAAATCCAGAGGCATTATGTCATGGTAAGTGCCGTACTGGGGCACCTGGGGGGGGGGAGGCCTGGGTGATGGTGGAAAGAGGGTCCCTAAGCCATGACTTGAGAGGCGGGTGGCGCTATGGGTTAAACCACAGAGCCTAGGGCTTGCCGATCAGAAGGTCGGCGGTTCGAATCCCCGCAATGACGGGGTGAGCTCCCGTTGCTCTGTCCCAGCTCCTGCCAACCTAGCAGTTCGAAAGCACATCAAAGTGCAAGTAGATAAATAGGTACCACTCCGGCGGGAAGGTAAACAGCGTTTCGTGCGCTCTGGTTTCCGTCACGGTGTCCCGTTGCGCCAGAAGCGGTTTAGTCCCGCTGGCCACATGACCCGGAAAGCTGTCTGCGGACAAACGCCGGCTCCCTCGGCCTGAAAGCAAGATGAGCGCCGCAACCCCAGGGTCGCCTTTGACTGGACTTAACCGTCCAGAGGTCCTTTACCTTTAAATGTGAGGACCCTTTCTGAATTTAAAATATTATTATTATTTATTTTAAAAATTTGCACCACCCTATACCCGTAGGTCTCGGGGCGGTTCGAAACGCCAAGTTGCAATGTCAAAAGTGCAAAACGCGTCAGAAAAAGCAAATAAAAAAAATTAACAATGCTGTACAAACTAATTGGGGGGAAATGCAATGCCCAACAAAATACGAACATCCAGATTAACATGCAGCATTTAAAAAGAAGTTATAGAATCCTAGAGTTGGAAGAGACCCCAAGGGCCATCCAGTCCAGCCCCCTGCCAAGCAGGAAACACCATCAAAGCATTCCTGACAGATGGCTGTCAAGCCTCCGCTTAAAGACCTCCAAAGAAGGAGACTCCACCACACTCCTTGGCAGCAAATTCCACTGCCGAACAGCTCTCACTGTCAGGAAGTTCTTCCTAATGTTTAGGTGGAATCTTCTTTCTTGTAGTTTGAATCCATTGCCCGTGTCCGCTTCTCTGGAGCAGCAGAAAACAACCTTTCACCCTCCTCTATATGACATCCTTTTATAGCAACCCCGCCCAAATAAAACAACGCGCACACACAACCAAGTTAAAACCCCATCGTCCACGATTAAAATTCCCATCTTCTGTAGAACACTGGCCATGTTTGCTGAAGCTAATGGGAACTGCAATTTGGCTACATTTGGAAGGACATCTCGCTATGCGCCCATTAATGTGGATGGGAGACTGAGGCCAAGAGAGACTGTGTTAGCCGCTGATATGCACAGGATCTTTTCTCTCTTTTAAAAAAAATAATAATCTTTTTTTAAAAAAACTTTGTTTTGCAGTACTACGAAATGTCGTACGGTTTGAACATCGAAATGCACAAACAGGTACGTTTATTTATAGACGCGTTTGTGCATATTTATAGTTGCGTTTGTGTGTGTATGTGTTTGGCTCTGATCTGATAAGCCCCCTCCGTGTGTAGGGGGAAAGCAAAATCGTGCAGGGTCTCTGCCCCAAAGATCTTCCAATCTAGACGGCAAGCGAGCCTTGCTGAGAATAGCAGTTTCTGGCATCGGCTTTCGAGCTTCTCAACCTTGAGGACACTTGAAGGGGTGTGTGTGTGTGTGTACAAATGTAATGAATGATGGTAATCGATAATAATCAATATCCAAGGGAAGGCCGAGCGCTGGGGCCCATTCAGTTTCCTAGGGCTGCTGTACGCCCATGTTTCCCTGGGAATCGGGCAGCATACTGGTGCCTGGCCGTATTTTACTTCTCATTTTCCAAACAAATTTGCACATCCGGTTTAATGTTACCAAATACGAATATCGAACCCCCTCCCCTTCGCCTATCTGCAGTTGCTTATGCCCGATATCGCCGCATATCCCGATTTAAATCCATTTATTATTTGTCCTTTCCCGCTCAAATTATTATTCGGCTGCTCGTTTTGAATCCACTCCCGCGAGCGTTTTAAGCTGTTTGCAATTTTCTCGGCCCTGCCAACCGCGGAAGCCGCGGCGGGAGTTGTGCGAGAGAGAGCGGGGCCTTTTCTGTGGCTGCCCCCAGATCGAGGCATCCCTCCCCAAGAGAGGTTAAGACTGGCTCCCTCCTAGCTGTGCTTTCGATGGCCTCCAACAGCTGCAAAACAAGCTTAGGGGAATTCTGGGAGTAGGGGGCTAGAAATAATGGCTGCGTTCTCCCGCCGCTGTTGGGACGCAGCGATCGCCTCTGAACACTCCTCTTCTGACCTTTCCCAGAGGCATTGATGTGTTGCATTTGTGACCCACCTCCAAGGAGCCCCCGGTGACGTCCACACCTCTCCCCCCCTTGCAATTTTATCCTAACAACAGCCCTGCCAGGTAGAGTCAGAGAGAGAGAGAGAAAGAGTCAGCCACCGTCCCTATAAGGGACCGAGCGGGTTAGGATTCGAACCCTGCTCCCCGTCCCCCCGATACTCTCAAACAGGGGTCAGCAGACTTTTTCAGCGGGGGGGCCAGTCCACTGACCCTCAGACCTTGTGGGGGACCATATATTTTTGGGGGGAGGGTGTGTGCGAAATGAATGAATTCCTCTGCCCCACAAAAAACCCAGAGATGCGTTTTAAATCAAAGGACACATTCTACTCATGTAAAAAACACACCGGATTGAGAAGGCGATTGGGCCGGATCCGGGCCTTCGTTTGCCTACCCGTGCTCTTAAACCACCTTGCTTTGACCTGGCATCTGGTGCCTGCCCAAAGTGGGGCGTGGGGTGGGGAGGTTAGGAAGACCCCCCCCCCCGTCCGATCTGGGCAGATGCCTATTCACGGCTCGGCACCATATGGAAGCAGATTTTCCTGGCAGAGCCTCCATCTGGTCCTTTCTCCGACTTGTCGTCCCGCGCCCCCCCCCCTTCGTCTTTTTAATTTCTCTCCCTCTTGGAATCCTCCTGCCGCCGCTGCCAGCTCTCCACACACACACACACCCCACAACTGCTGCCCCCCTTTGCTCAATTTCCTGTGGCAGGATTTACAGCTGACTTCAGGTGTCGCTGGCCGGCTGCCAGCAGCCTGTCTGCGCTCCTTGGGGGTTTTCTTCCCCCCCCCTTCTCC
The DNA here is from genome assembly GCA_900245905.1 of Lacerta viridis. Classification (NCBI taxonomy): domain Eukaryota; kingdom Metazoa; phylum Chordata; class Lepidosauria; order Squamata; family Lacertidae; genus Lacerta; species Lacerta viridis. The sequence continues at coordinate 209,892 of OFHU01003928.1, read as the reverse complement.
TTCTCTCTCTCTCTCCCCCCACCCCTCACCTTTTAACAAGGGCTCATAACTCTGGGCTCTTGACAGCCCCTGCGTGACAAATAGGAGGTGGGGTTTTTTTTTGCAGGGGGGACGCGAACGGCCGCTTTTGGAGTTATCTCCTTTGCCGTGCCGACGGATCCTTCGCGCTCAGCTCCACCCCGCAAACTTCTGCATGGGTGCCCCTCCTTAAACGCCTCCCGTATTCCCCCGGTTGCGGGCTTCAGGCTATAGAAGGTGCCATGAGCCGAGCCGAGCCTTGGAGGCACACCCAAAGCAGTGTTTTCCATCACTGGCGGGCAGCTTCAGATCCTTGGAGCCCTGAGCTCAGGCAGGCACTGGTGTCTCTCCTGGAATATGAGGAAAAGGGCCGGCCTGGAGGTGCCAGCAGGGTTTGGGCCTTCTGCATGCGGAGCAGGTGTCCTGACACTGACCTATTGGTCTTTCCCTAAAAATAAAGGAAGATGCTAGACCTCATGATTCTGAATCGAGGGATGGGTTGAGTAGGGAAATGTTGTCGTTCAGTCGTGTCCGACTCTTCGTGACCCCATGGACCAGAGCACGCCAGGCACCCCTATCCTTCACTGCCTCTCGCAGTTTGGCCAAACTCATGCCAGTCGCTTCGAGAACACTGTCCAACCATCTCATCCTCTGTCGTCCCCTTCTCCTTGTGCCCTCCATCTTTCCCAACATCAGGGTCTTTTCCAGGGAGTCTTCTCTTCTCATGAGGTGGCCAAAGTACTGGAGCCTCAACTTCAGGATCTGTCCTTCCAGTGAGCACTCAGGGCTGATTTCAGGGCTAAGTAGGGAAAATAGGAAGTTTTCACTGAGTCAATATGCGTCTGTGACGGCCGACATTGATGCCGAAATCCGGCATCGCCTGAGTTCTGCTAGTGCAGCTTTCTCCTGACTGAAGTGTTTGAGGGCCAGGGAATTCACAGGGAAACCAAAATGCTCGTTTGCAAAGCTATTGTACTACCAACCTTGCTGCACGCTTGTGAAACGTGGAGCGCTTAGAAAACGCCATCTCCGACTCCTCAGAAGATTCCATCAGCGGTGTCTCCGAAATCATTTACACGTCACTTGGGAAGGCAGGCGAACTAGTGCCAGTGTACTGGAAGAAGCAAAGATCGCCAGTGTCGAAGCGATGATTCTTCAACGTCAACTTCGCTGGACTGGTCATGTTGTGCAGATGCCCGATTATTGTCTTCCAAAGCAACTCCTCTATTCCGAACTTGAAAATGGGAAGCGTAATTCTGGTGGTCAACAAAAGAGGTTCGAAGACTCTCTCAAGGCAAATCTTAAAAAATGTAGTGTAAACACCGACAACTGGGAAACACTGGCCTGCGAGCGCTCCAGTTGGAGAACAGCCTTGACCAAAGGTGTCATGAGCTTTGAAGACACTCGAACTCAGGACGAGAGGGAGAAACGTGCTAAGAGGAAGGCACGCTTGGCAAACCCTCTCCGGGATCAACTCCTGCCCAGAAACCAATGTCCCCACTGTGGAAGGACGTGTGGACCCAGAATTGGCCTCCACGGTCAACTTACGGACTCACTGTTAAGACCGTGAGACTGTTAAGGCTACGAGGGATTGCCAAAGAAGAAGAAATACCGGCTGGCAGCGGCTCTTCAGGGTTTTACACAGGGAGCCTCTCCCCTAGCCCTACCTGGAGGTGCCCAGAATTGAACCCGGGATCTTCAGCATGCAATGCACTAAGCTACAGACCCAGAAAGTGGATGAGGATTCAACTCGGAGGGTTCGGCGGGGTTGTGAGGCCTATGTGAATAATTTCCTCCTCCCCCCCCCCCACAGGGATTAAATTTTCCTTCCCCCACTGCAAAGCTGAGGGGTTCATCGAATCCTGAAATTGTAGAGTCAGATAGGTGGGGTATAAATAATAAATTGTTGTTGTTGTTACTTAGGAAGTGTGAGGTTCTGGGTTCAAATTCAAAACAAGCCCCGCTCAGCGTGGTCAGATAGCTGCACCTTTAGAAATGCCACGGGTGAAACACAACCCTGCTTTGCACACCGAGACTCCAGAGATTGTGCCCTGACACCTCCAATATTATTGTCTTTTAATCCGGGGCTAAATTCAGACATTACTTTTACCCGAGAAGGGCGTCCTTTTCCCCCCCATCCTGCTGCGGACGCCAGCGCTTGCCAACACAACCTTCCACTGTGTCTTCACACAAACCCAGCCCAAGCCCCAGTTTCTGGTCTGAAGATTAATTTTATCCATAGCCTAGGTATATGAACATTAACCTGGAGGGTTCGGCTTGCTGAGCTAGAACTGCTGAAAGAGGTTCAAGGTTCTGGTATTGTGTTTTTAATCTGTATTGTGTTTTTAATATTCGGTTGGAAGCTGCCCAGAGAGGCTGGGGAAACCCAGCCAGATGGACGGGGTATAAATTATTATTATTATTATTATTATTATTATTATTATTATTAATTTTGGAGGGGGCGTGCAATGAAACGCTTTGCTGTGGTTTTGCACAAAAAAAAGCCAAACACTGATTAAGCGCTCTTGCCTTTCGGAGGAAGGCGGGAGAGTGATTTCTGCGTGCAGGCTCTCGATAAATATATATATATATCCCCACAACCACCGCAGAAAAGGGGAGAGAGGAAGCTGTGGGGGCTGCGGAGAAGCAGGGGAGGGGTGGGGTGGGGGGAAGCCTGCCGAGTTGGGCCTGATCGTTTTTCATACCCCGAGCGCGTTAAAGTGCCACTAAATTGAACATTAACGAGCGTGAGTGAATTGGAGGCTGTCTCTTTCCCCCAGGAGCCAGCCCTGCCCATCGGTGCATTAAGGAAGGAGAATCCATTACTGCCAGCCCCCGGGAGAGAATTAAATCTTTCCCAGAAAGTACCTGCTGGCGATGCCTCGATTCCTATATTTCTGCCTCTGTCCGTCCATCCCCTGCGTCCCCGTTTTTGGCGGATGTGCATCTGGGGTCTCTGGTGCGAGGTTTTCGTTTCCCGCAAAGTGCATAGAAACGGGGACTTCGGTAGCCAGACTAGGGTGTCGGTGGCCTGGGGGGTGAATCACGAGGGCCAGCTGAAAGCGTCGGCCGGGTGGGGCACACGTGGCTCCTCGTTCCCTTCTCTGAACGAAGGCGCCGCTGCCACAGGCGGGAAGGTAGTGTCGCCTAGTGGTTGCGTAAGAAAAATGAGGAGGTGCGAGGCCGGTTGCTCTTTATTTATCTAAGTGTATACTCCACACCCAGGTGGCGCTGTGGGTTAAACCACAGAGCCTAGGGCTTGCCGATCCAGAAGGTCGGCGGTTCGAATCCCCGCAATGACGGGGTGAGCTCCCGTTGCTCGGTCCCAGCTCCTGCCCACCTAGCAGTTCGAAAGCACGTCAAAAGTGCAAGTAGATAAATAGGTACCGCTCCGGCGGGAAGGTAAACGGCGTTTCCGTGCGCTGCTCTGGTTCGCCAGAAGCGGCTTAGTCATGCTGGCCACATGACCCGGAAGCTGTCTGCGGACGAACACCGGCTCCCTCGGCCTATAGAGCGAGATGAGAGCCGCAACCCCAGAGTTGGACACGACTGGACCTGATGGTCAGGGGTCCCTTTACCTATACTCCACACACACACACACACAAAATAAAGGAGAAATTATCCACTAAGGAAAATTACCTACGATAATTTAAGGGTTAAAAAAAAATCTTAACAATTGACGAAGAACGGATTAAAACTGAGCATCTGGGGAGGCTTGTCTCAGGAAGAATGTTTTTAGCAGGGGCCGCAAAAGTGTGCGGCGGCGGTGCCCGCTTGTCGTCAAGAGGCAAGGAGTTCCAAAGGCGCTTGCAAATTCTTGCAGATTCAGAGCAGGGCGTTAACCTGCCGCAGATCGAAGTGGCCGAATGGGAATTTATGGGGAGAGACGTTCTCAACTGATCCCAAGCCTTTAAGGGATTTATATGGCCCCTGTTTGCCTCCAGCTGAGAAGCATCGATGCCCGGCTCTGTTTTCTGTCTAAGCCTGGCCTGTTTCCCCCCATCCTCCTTTTCCTCTCTTGTCTCTCTTCCTTGCCTTTGCAGACGGAGATTGCCAAGCGGCTCAACGTCATCTGCGCTCAGCTCATCCCGTTTTTGTCCCAGGAGGTGAGTGTCTCGTCTTCACACATGCTGTTCTAAATATGCCAGCCATGCCCTTTTGCCATTGACTGCGTTCCTTGGCCTCCCTGGTATTCCATCCTCCTGCGACAGATGCAAGGGAACTGCTAGCCAGAACATTCATTAGTGTTGCTGTTGTTTTGAGTGAAGCCTTCAAACTGAACTTGGCAGCACGGGGTGTTGCCTCTCGGGATGCCAGCCATGCCCTTTCGCAATCGACTCCGTTGCTTCTTCCCAGTTTTTCTTCCTCTACAACAGATGCAAGGGGGCTGCTAGCCAGAGCATTTATTAGTGTGGCTGTTGTTACAAGCGAAGCCTTCAAACTGAACTTTGTGGCACGTGTTGCTCTTGGCTCGGGATGCCAGCCATGCCCTTTTGCAGTTGACTCCATTCCCTCTCCTTCCTGGTTTCCCGTGCCCCTACAGCAGGTGCTCAGCATCCTGTAGATGTGAGGGCTTGATATTATTAGTGGCAGGATGTGTAGACTGTTGCAAGTGATACACCCACCTGCAATTTGTAGCATGGGGTGCTCATTCTCTGGATGCCAGCCGGCCATGCCCTTCCAGAAGGCACTCCATTCCATATCCCTCCGTCCCAGTTTCCCATCCCCTGCAAGAGGAACTCAGCGATCCATAGCTGCTGAAACATGCTCAGTCCTCTTTAGGATCCCAAATTCTAATTTTGCACTGCCTCTTTTACCTGTTAATTCTGTTTTTAGTGGGATGTCCCTTTCCTCTCGAAAGAGGATTAGTATCCACAAAGATTAATATATTGGAGAGATCAATAAGGGCTGGACTTTTTTTTTACAGAAATGTTTGTTTTGCCCTAACTCCCCCTTTGAGCTGTGTTTCTTTCTGCTGATCGGCTATCTGCGACAGATATATTTTTATTCATCTTTTGCATAAGATTTATCTACTGCTTTGACTGTAAGAAAAACAACAGCAGCCTCAAAGCGGTTTACAAAAAAAACAACAGCTAGATAATTCTGTTGCCTTATCCCCAAGAAGAATTCGCAATGACCTCAGTGTCCAGGCAGAACGATGAGGGTGGAGACTCTCCTTCAGATATACTGGACCGAGGCCATTAGGGCTTTAAAGGTCAACACCAACACTTTGAATTGTGCTCGGAAACGTCCTGGGAGCCAATGGGGATCTTTCAGGACTGGTGTTATATGGTCTTGGTGGCCACTCCCAGTCACCAGTCTAGCGGCCGCATCCTGCTTTAATTGTAGTTTCTGGGTCACCTTCAAAGGGAGCCCCACATAGAGCGCATAGCAGTAGTCCAAGCGGGAGATAACCAGAGCATGCACCACTCTGGCGAGACAGTCTGCGGGCAGGGAGGGTCTCATCCTGCGTACCAGATGGAGCTGCCCTGGACACAGAATTGACCTGCGCCTCCATGGACAGCTGTGAGTCCAAAATGACTCCCAGGCTGTGCACCTGGTCCTTCAGGGGCACAGTTGCCCCATTCAGGACTAGGGAGTCCCCCACACCTGCCCGCCAGCCTTGCCCCAGCCTTGATGGACCCCCCCCCAGGCTTCTTTTTTCTTCTCTTATGCCCTCGTTGAGTTATCCTTTCCCCCCCCCTTCTTTCTCCAGCATCAACACCAAGTGGTCCAGGCCGTTGAACGAGCCAAGCAGGTGACTATGGAAGAAGTGAATGTTGCAATCGGGGTATGTGGACCCCCCCTTCCCCTCCCACGCTCTTGGGGGAGCCCAAAGCCTTCCTGTCCTGTCCTCTCCTCCCTGCCCCAAACCCTTTAACTACCTAGAGCAGCTCATGGGCTGTGTGTGTGTGTGGCTTTGAGCTTCTGGGCGTTGCTGAACTATAACTCCCATCCTTATCCCTTGGCCTCGCCTCGAAAATGGGGGCGGGGGCGGGGAAGGTTCAGGAAAGGAACGATTCCTCTGCAGTGTTGGGGACTTTTTAGTTTATAAGAATTATACATGGGGGGAGAGGATAGAGTAGATGTTTTCAACCTTTTGGGGTCCACGACTCCCTTGAACAACTACGCTCTTTCTGTGGCTGCCCTGTGGGGCTCTGGAGCCCAGTTACGACCCCCCACCTTGCCTGCAGAGCTGGCAGCCTCTCACCCCTTTTCGAACACCCTTGTGGAGGGTTCCCCCAGCCTCCTCTCCCCTCTCCTGGGGAGTCCTCCGGGCAGCCGCTGCCCCTGGTCTCTGAGCTGCCCCCCCCCCAAAAAAAGAGGTAGGATTTGTCTGCCCATTCCCAACAGCAAGGACTGGCGGACTGGCTGGCTGGGCTCCCTCGCCCGCTTGCTTGCTTATTCCACGGCCGCCTCAGCCCCTGGCACCCGGCACCCCATGGCCAGTCGCAGAGGCACCATTTGCCTGCGGAGTTTGCAGCCAGGGCTGCTGCAACAAACAGCCGTGCCAGCCTTTGAGAAGCAGAGATGCCAGAGGAAGAGAAGGAAAGAGGGATGGAGGCCGGTTTTTGCCCACGGCACCCCTGACCATCCTTCGAGGCACCCCAGGGTGCCACGGCACACCGGTCGGAAACCACCGGCTAGAGAAAAGCTAGGACTGAGGGACATCCAAGGGAAACTGACCGTTTCGGGGCAGAGAAAAGAGAGCCCCTTCTTCCTCTGGCTTAAAAGTTAGACCGTGGGAACTCGGTTTTCGCCACAAGGCAGTGATGGTCGCCAACTTGGAACGCTTTGAAAGGGGATTAGGCAAATTCGCGGAGCGAGGGGGCTTTCGATGGCTGCCTCCGCAGCTGGAGCCGGGAAGGCTTCCAGGGAAAAAAATTCGGGAGAGCACAGGAGAGAGAGGGAAGGTGGTCTTCCGTTTGGGTCTTGCGGAAAAGGAAAAGATGGGCCGTTGGTCTGATCCAAGAGGGCCCCCCCTGTGGAGTTTTTATGGTTCTTAGAGGACTGGTGAGATTTGTAGCTCAGCAACATTGGGGGGCGGGAGGGGGCAAAGCTCCTCCCGATCTAAGAAACCTGCCTCCCCTTTCCGCCCTACAGGAGAGCGAGTCACCTTGACACTAGCCATGCAAGCATTCTCTTAACCTGGAGCAGACACATGGGCTATCACTGCTATAGAAAATTTCGCAGTGGCGTCGACAGGCTCTCTCTATGCTTCCCTGAGAGGTTTTCTCCCCATTCGAAACCCCGCCCCCCTTTTCTTCTCCATCGCTCTGGGCAAATCAATGGCCAGCCTGAGACCCGTGGCCAAATATTTTGCAGGTTGGAATATTTACCCCCCTCCCCCCCCAAAAAAAAACACCTGCTCAATGCAAGCACAACATCCCTGGGAGACAGCTGTCCAACTTCTGCTTAAAATACCTCCAGCATCACTTCCGAAGGCAGCTATCCAACAGGTCTTTACTGTCATCCGTGTAGCAGCCTTTCAGATGCATTACGGATTATGTCAACACAGCGGCACCTCGGTTGTCGGACGCAATCTTGTTCCGGAAGACCGTTCGACGTCCGAAATGTTCAACAACCGAGGTGCAAAGGGCGGTCGGCAAAGCCATGTGGGGAGGGAATTGGGGAGAGAGAAAAAACCGCAACGGAAACCGTCCGACTTCCGAAAAGCGTTCGAAAACAGCAGCAATTACTTCCGGGTTTCCGGCGTTCGAAAACCGAAAACGTTCGGCTTCCGAGATGCTCAAAAACCAAGGTTTTCCACTGTGTTTGTATAAAGAAATTTATAAGCACCCCACCATCGCCACCGATGGAAACTGTTTTGTTTTTTTTGTATCTAGTTCTGCTTGGTATACAGTTTTCCAGAGCAAAATTTATTTATTAACAAGTATATACTTCTGGATTGTAGAACGAAACAAACAAACAAAAAAACCGAAAACCCAGCCAAAACTCCTCGAAAGCAGTTTGAAAACCCTTGGGAGTTTTCATAATGCGATGATGCTTGATTTGCACGTTAATTTCACATAGGTGCGCGTGTGTAAATGTGTTTTAACGCGCTCTCCTAAAGCATGCTCTCTCTGTGTGTGTGTGTACAAGGTTTGGTTGCTTGAACAAGCGATGCCGAATTTGGGGGTGATGCAAATTTCGAGATTTGGTTCTGCATGTCGGCATGCAATTTGTTCCGGGAAGCGCAGCTTTCCTAGGCTCGCCTTTAAATGCAAACCAAATCTGATTTCTCCCGGGTCCTCTTGTGTTTCTCGCTCGCGAGAGCTCAGCATGCATGCCACCCTGCGTCTTACGGGGAGGAGGGAGGGAGGGGCCCCCTTTTAAAGGTGTGTTGGCAGGGACGGCAGATTGCTCCATTGCCGCAGTTAATGAGCGGATTAGAAAAGGCTCTAAGCGGAGGGACGCGATAATGATAATGGCTGTGGGTAATTGGATTTAGCGCAAGAGGCCGGGGAGCCCTAAGTGGGACGTCTGGAACGGGGGAAAGGGGCACGTGATCTCGCGCACAGCTGCGAAAAGACTGAAACCGGAGCCGGCGAGCTCTAGGAAAGGATGGCAGGTTTGTATCTGCCGAGAAGGACTTGGCAGCGGGAGGTTTTCACGCGTTCAGAGTGCCAGCCAGCCGTCCTTTCCCCCAAGTATCTCAAAGATGCTGCATTTTTAGGGTGTCAGCCAGCCATGCCCTTTCCAAAGCACTCCATTTTCAGGATGCCAGCCAGCCGTACCCTTTCCAAAGCACTCCATTTTCAGGGTGCCAGCCAGCCGTACCCTTTCCAAAGCACTCCATTTTCAGGGTGCCAGCCAGCCGTACCCTTTCCAAAGCACTCCATTTTCAGGGTGCCAGCCAGCCGTACCCTTTCCAAAGCACTCCATTTTCAGGGTGCCAGCCAGCCGTACCCTTTGCCCAAGCACAATTTTCAGGGTGCCAGCCAGCCGTGACCTTTCCAAAGCACTCCATTTTCAGGATGCCAGCCAGCCATACCCTTTCCTTAAGCACCATTTTCAGGGTGCCAGCCAGCTGTACCCTTTCCCCAAGCACAATTTTCAGGGTGCCAGCCAGCCATGCCCTTTCCCCAGGCACTCCATTCCAATCCCCTCCTAACAGATGACCCCTTTATGTGTCCCAGGGCAGTGGAAGATGAGGGGGCGCAAGACCGCATAGTCATGGTAGCAGAGTCTGTGGGCTGTTTTATCTTGAGGACTAGACGCTTGACTCCTTTTTTTCTTATTTCTCCTTCTTCTAAATGGAAACAGTTGATAAGGGCTGTGCTCGATTCCACGCTCTGTTATTTATTTGGAGTGTTTGCTCCCCTCTCTCCGGCCAGGAAAGTCTCCCAGAGTGGCTTGCACACAATCAGAACAGGATGGTATCTACCTGCAGACTTATGATTAAAAACAACCACAACAACCCGTGCCTACGACACACAAGGGACAAGGAACAGGGAGGGAAGAGGAAAACTCTGCCTTCACACAGTGCAAAGGCAAAACACACAGACTGGACAGTGTCCCTCTCTGATTGGTATTCAGAGTTTACCAGAGTTATTCTTAAAATAAAATCATGGAAAAGAGGTTTTGGTTTTTTTTAAAAGGGGTGTCTGTCTGAGTGGTTGGGGCAACCCAGGCAGGGCACAGATAATAAAATCGTTATAATTATTCTTTGATGCATTGAAAGACAGTGAGTGAGAGAATGGAAACGGCTGCAGAAAGGGAGACGGCAGAAATCCCGAGCGGGGAATTGGTTTGCGGTAACGTGGTTAACCAGTGAGGGAGCCGTTCCTATTGCTTCCTTTTTTAAAAAAAAGTGTTTTCTTTCCTTTATAACAGAACGAACCCGCCATATTTAATTTAAAAGGCTCGAGAAAGGGAAGGCTGACCCAGTTTCTTGAGCACGCGTGTTATTTTTTGACGAGGAGGGGGTTGAGGAGCGAAGGAGATAAGCAAACTCTCCTCTCCACACCCCTCCTCCTGGGAGGCAGTGTGGCTTAGTGGTTAGAGCGCCAGATACGACCCAGGGTTCAGATCCCCACTTGGCCATGAAGCTTGCGGGCCTCGGCATGAGGCCAGTGAACTGCCTCTCGGCATAAGCCTACCTCGCAGGGTTGCTGTGGGAACTGAGTCAAAGAATCAATAGAGTCGGAAGGGACCCCAAGGGTCATCCAGTCCAACCCCCTGCCCACAGCCAATGAGGAAGGGGGGTGGATAATGTGCACTCCCCTTTGAGCTCCTTGGAGGGGGAAAAGTGGAGTTGTAATTATAAGCTCAGTCGTTTGGCGCATGATGCCGATAAGACCAAGGTTGCGGGTTCGAATCCCCCCTTGTGGCAGTTGAATATTCCTGCATTGCAGGGGGGTTGGCCTAGATAATCCTGATTAATAATAATAATAATAATAATAATAATAATAATTGTAAATCATCCTCCTCCTCCTCCTCCTCCTCCTCCTCCTCCTCCGGGTCCTTTCCAACTCTGCAATTCTATGATTCTACCAAAAAACAGAAACTGCAAGTGGATTTTCCTAGTCAAGGCTCTTGTGGGGTTTTAAAAACGACGTTTCTGGCTGCTGAGAGTAGACGGGTTACGAGCTCTTTGCGTCTTAAGTGGGCATTATTGTCTTGGAAGATGTTTAGTAAGGCCAATTCTCCGGTGGATTCTAAAACCTGCTCGGTTATTTTAACCCATTACTCGTGTGGTTGTTGTCCAGAACGGTTGGATTTTGGGGCACTCCCGCCACATGTGGAGGTATGTGCCTGTGGGGGGAGGTGCCACCCTCTCCAGCATTTTGGTGAGGTTCCTGGGCGTATTAGCGCTAATTTTCTTGGCATTAGATACCACCTGTAAGGTTAGTTTTAGGGCGAGTTCTCTTCTTTTTGTTGATACGGATTTAAAGGGGGGTTTGGACCACATTCTGGCCCATTGGGCGGGGTTGATTTCTTATCCTCTTGCCATCCTCCCATTGGTTTTTTTTTTATTGTTGTCTCGGGAGCTCGTGGGGTTTTTGAGTAGTATTTTGTATATTGGAGGAGCTGGGTATGTTTAGCCTGCCAAAGAGGAGAGCCATATTCAGATAACTTAAGGGTTTCCCCCATGGAAGAAGGACCAAGCTTGTTTTTTCCTGATCCGGAGAGGAGGACCTGAACCTGTGGATTCAGGTTACGAGGAAGCGAAACATCAGGAATAACCTTCTGACAGTAAGAGTTTTTATGACAGTAGAACAGGAGGTGGAGAACTCTCCTTCCTTGGAGGTTTTTAAGCAGAGGTTGGATGGCCGTCTCTCATGGATGCTTTCGCTGAGATTCCCACATTGCAGGGGGTTGGGCTAGATGACCGCTGGTGTCCCTTCCAGCTCCCCAGTTCTATGATTTCACGTTTGGATTCCACCCCCCCCTTCTATAAATCCTCTTCTGTCTCCTGCCAGCATCAGCTCCAAGCTCAGCACCTCTCGCATCACGCGCCGCCCATCCCACTGACCCCTCACCCGTCCGGCATGCAGCCGGCCAGCCTGGCCACCCTTGGCAGCGCGTCCGGACTTCTGGCGTTGTCCGGAGTGCTGGGCGCCCAAGCCCAGCTCCTCGCCAAAGATGACCGAGGGCTTCTCGACACGGATCACAGAGGTACCACGGTCTTAACTTTTTCTTTGGCGCGGTTTCCCTCCGGCGGATCAATGGCCCGGTGCGTTGTCTCCAACAGAGGACAGCCCGGACTCGGTCCAAACTAGGCAGGAAAGCCGACTGCCGGAAGGGAGAAATGGGCTGTTCAATAACACACACACCCACACACCCAAAAAATCCTGTTAACCATTTAAAAACAGGGAGGCTGATATATATAGACATATTTAGTATTGTATTATTTCAACATTTTGCTCGCAAATATCAATCCTGCTGTTATTTTTCCGTGCGTGCGTGCCCGCACAATTGCGGCTGTTTTTGAGATAACTGAAATCTTTCTCTCTTTCTCTCTTTCTCTCTCCTCCATCCTTCCCCTGTTGCTGATCCGCGTTGCCATAGCGACGGAGAGAGACCCGGGTCCCGTAAGTCTCTTCCCCCCCCCCCGCATCCCCTGCTCCCACCCCTTCCCTTCCATTCTTCAATCCTTCGCGCTCCCCCCCCCCGATTGTTTAGCCGTAGAGACGCCCCTTTCCTTTTCCCCAATTTTGCTCGAGAAATCGCTTCTAAACACAGAGATGAATAATTGCGTTTGGGGGGGGGGTTTCGTTCGTTTTGGAGAGCGTCTGGGGTTCCCCCCTCTTTTATTTTATTTTTAAAGCTCTGTATTGTGTTTGAAGCTGGGGGGGGGGGGCGGCAGGAGGGAGTGATGGAGAAGAATGAGTGGGAAAAGCCCGTTGTTGAACGAAACATTTGCTGGAAGGGTTTGGGAGGCGGCCAATGTTGTTTCTCCCCCCCCCCCCGTTTTTTTTTCCCCGGGAGGGGGGCATTGAGCATGTGACACACACACACACCCTTCTCATTGGTTGGGGACATGCAAAGTGCGTTGCCCCCATCCTATTTGGGTTTCCCTATTTTATATCGGGGAGGGCCGCTTCTGCCAAAATATCGGGACAGGAAAAAAGTCATTCTTTGCGCGGTTCAGCTATGGAACTCACTGATGCAGGAAGCATGGGTGTCCGCCAGGAGGAAGGAACGAACGAACGAACGAATGAACGAATATATTATTACGGTCACAGGCCAGTTCCTTTTTTTTTTTTAATAAGAATTTATTGAATTTTAACAAAATATGACAAATACAAAATAAACGAAACACTACAACACTACAAAAATACACATACAAAAACGTCTTAAACAAACACTTATATAGTTACTCTTATCTTATGCATCCCATTGTTTTGGGACCTCCTCACGTCCTCTCTTCTGCGTTCATTCCTAATTAACTATAGTAACTTTATAACATTATAAATTCTTCTTTTTTCAACTAATTCTAATCTTTATATGGTCACAGGCCAGTTCCAAACCACATACAATATCAAGGAAAATCGTAAAACACGATAGGGGTACATTTGAATTTGCAATCTGGTATAACAGGGACGATACAGATGCAGCAACAATTCAAAAAATAATAATACATAAATTAAAAATTAAGCCACTGAAACGTAACCTAAAATTAACATTTAAGGCCTTAATTGTTACGATAGCACCGCTTGTTCCCTAAGTTTTATTATGGCAATCGCAGAGAATTTGGCTACTCTTAACGGGATCTCAGGATCCTTGTCCTCTACAACAGGGATTTTAGACGTTGAGGATTTGTTTGGAGATTTGCAATCTGGTGTAACAGAGACAATACAGATATAGCAACAATTTTAAAAAAATACATAAATTAAAACCTAGCCACTAAAATGTAATTATTATTATTATTATTATTATTATTATTATTATTTATACTCCGCCCATCTGGCTGGGCTTCCCTAGCCACTCTGGGCAGCTTCCAACGGGGGCACTCGGCTATACAGCTCCAAATGCAAAGTCTTAAGTGCATTATACAAATGTGACAGTAGATGGCGCTGGCGGGCTAATGGGAAATGCAATATATATTTTTAAAACGTTTTTTTCCAAATCATTTTCTCAGCGGTTTTTTAAAAAATATACATATGTAGATTCCGCCAAAGTATTAAAACGCGAAACCCTCAAGCATTAAGAAACGTCCCTGACTTTCAGATGCCTTCTAAAAAACCGGATAGACGTTTATTTCCTTGACGTCTGACGGGAGGGCTTTTCACGAGGGTGGGGGGCAGGTGCGGCGACTGAAATACTAAGACAGACGCCTGCTTCTCTTCCTTCCTTCCCTCCCCAGAGCTCCTTAGCGCTGTCCAACGGGGAACGAATGCGAGCCATTTCGGAGTATTTGAACAGCAGCAAAAAGAGGAAAACGGAGGAGAAAGAATATGCCACAGACTACGTACGCTGGGCTGGGTTTGGGGGCTTGGGGCTCGGAAAACTAGGCACACACCTAGTGCTCCTGTGGGGGGTGGGGAGATGGCATACCACTGCACCAAATATGCTAGTGTGGCATAAAGCGTTTGGCGAGGTCCTGGGTTCGAATCCCCACCCAGCCGCGAAGTTCACTGGGTGCGACGTTGGGCCGGTTACTGTGTCTCAGCTCAATCTTGTTGTGAGGATAAAAGGGGGCGTTGGGGAACCCACATTAATAGAATCATGGAACTGTCGAGCTTGAAGGGAACCCTGGGGGTCATCTAGTCCAACTAATAAGTCCTGCCCACAGCCTGCATGGTCTCGAACCTCCAACTTTCCGGTTAACAGCTAGACGCTGTTGCTGAACCTTTGCACCATTAAGTCATAAACTAAAACAAAAACTTGCCTGTCTGGAGGAAGATGGAAGGGCCGCTTGCTCTCATGCATGCATTTAAATTTTTAGGAGGAAAGACGAATAGTAATCATTTAAAAACGCTGTTTACATGAAACGGGTGCTTCTGGGCATGTGCAGAGTGCAATGACCCTTCCACGGTGCTGAGGAACCCTGCCCTGCTCCTCCGCATCTGGAGTTGAGGAAAAACATTTGTGGGCCAAATGTCTTGGATTTGCTATGGGGCTGGACTGTAGTTTTTAAGATAAGCTAAGATTTCTTTATTGTCATTGTACAAATACAGTGAAATTGGATTTATTTTAAATTTTGAATTTATTTTATTATTTTAAAAAAGCCTCTGTAGGGGAACCAGGTGGTTCTTCTAAGCCCAGTGGTTCCTGAACTTTTTGGGGGGGGGGACGACGACCCTGCCCCCTTGGTTCCCCATTCCCCCCTAAACTATAAAAAGCCTTCTTCAGAATAGCGGTTTGCACAACCTGCTAAGGAAGGAAAGAATGCATGAATTGCATAAGTGTTACAATTACAGGGATACCTTGGTTCTCAAACTTAATCCGTTCCGGAAATTCCGTTCCAAAACCAAAGCGTTCCTAAACCGAAGCGCGCTTTCCCATAGAAACCAATGCAAAATGGATTAATCCGTTCCAGACTTCTAAAAAACAACCCCTAAAACAGCAACTTAACATGAATATTACTATCTTGAGACAAAATAAAAAATTAAAAAATTCCTCCCAGTAGCACCTTAGAGACCAACTAAGTTTGTTCTTGGTATGAGCTTTCGTGTGCATGCACACTTCTTCAGATACATGCACATGAAAGCTCATACCAAGAACAAACTTAGTTGGTCTCTAAGGTGCTTCTGGAAGGAATTTGTTAATTTGTTAATTTTGTTTTGACTATGGCAGAGCAACACGGCTACCTACCTGGCTCTTAACAAGGCCATTGATCCCTAAAATGAAAGCAATAACCAATGTACTGTACTATAAAATAGATAAGACAGTACTGTAGATGATTAAAATTGAAATTACCTGCACTGATGACAGTCCTTGTTTGGATGCGGGGCTTTTATCCCATTTCCGCAGTCACGCAATCAATCAGTAGCTGGATTGCGTTCCACACAGTCACAAAAACAAATGAACTGAAAAATGCCACAAAACCCCAAAATAAATAGAGAAAAAAAAACCCGAATTAATCCGTTCTGGAAGTCCGTTTGACTTCTGAAACGTTCAAAAACCGAGGCGCAGCTTCGGATCAGTGCAGGCGCCCCGGAAACAATAGCCGGACGTTCGGCTTCCGGAAAAGGTTCGGAAACCCGGAACACTTCCAGATTTCCGACGTTTGGGAACCGAGGCGTTTGAGAACGAAGGTATTTGCGCATTTGTTGAAAGCATTTAGTTTGACGAATTCACAGAACCGGTTTTGGGGCAGCCTCCCACAGCCTTCGTTTCTCCCCCCTTTTTCATTGCAGGGCAGCGATGGAGACAAAAGCGAAGAAAATTTGGTGGTGGACGAGCTTTGTGTGCGTATAACAGAGCTTCTTGCGGGCAAACTCCGGGCTAGGGCGCGAGAGAGATAAGAGATAGAATTGTGGAGTTGGCGGGGAACCCCAAGGGTCATCTAGTCCAACCCCTTGCAACGCAGTTTTTCCCCAGCCACTCTAGGCGGATTCCAACAAAAGATTTAAAAAATACATTAGAACATCGGTCATTAAAAAACTTCCCTAAACAGGGCTGTCCGCTTTGCTCGTTGGATGCACCAATATTGGCTGCTGATACCAGGTATCTGTCTGGAAACAGTAGAAACGGCTCCCTTTCCTTAAGATTTTTCAGAAATGTGAGTTGAACCCCATAAAAATGGGGCTTTTCCTCTTTGCTTTTCCCCCTTTGCAAAAGGAGCTTTGCTTTTCCCCCTTTGCAAAAAAAGCTGCAAAACTTTTAGCTGATCCTCAAAAAAACAGGGCTTTTCCCTTTGCAAAAAAAGCTGCAAAACTTTTAGCTGATCCTCAAAAAACAGGGCTTTTCCCTTTGCAAAAAAAGCTGCAAAACTTTTAGCTGATCCTCAAAAAAACAGGGCTTTTCCCTTTGCAAAAAAAGCTGCAAAACTTTTAGCTGATCCTCAAAAAAACAGGGCTTTTAGAGGAGGAAAACCAGAAAAATATTTTTTTCCCTTGTTTCCTCCTCTAAAAATGAGGTGCGCCCTATGGTCCAGTGCGTCCTATGGAGCGGAAAAATACGGTAATTTCGTTTGAGGTCTGCAGAAAGTGGATAGCTCTTCTCTGAGCAGGAATTATGGAGTTGGAAGGGACCTCTGATACCTGTCTGTCTGTCTGTCTGCCTCTCTTTCTCTCTGTGTGCGTCTGTTTCTGTTTTCCCCCATACCAGGATCCCTCCTCCCCCCACAGCGTCAACTCCTTCTCCTCCCGGGAAAACGGGGTCGATAAAATCTCCCTGCAGAGGAAGGAGTCCATGCAACTTAGCCCCACATCTTGCAGCTCCTCCCCACCGCGGATCACCAAGGAGGTGGTCACGGTATGTGCGTCATTTCGGGGGATCTATGCCTTCCTGCATTCAGGGGGTCCAGGGGGGAAGGGAGCCCCGACAATTGAAGCACAGGGCAGCCCATTCTCGTACTGTTTCCACAAACGTCTGGGCTTCTGTTTCGCTGGATGGCTTTTGTACGTTTAATTGCCGCTTAGAGTAGGAAAATGACCTCGCAGGTTAACTGGTCCCGAGTTGGGAAGGAAGGGCTTTACACACCGATAGTGACACCTTGGACTTTGAAAACACCGTAAGAGTCCAGCAGAGCTGGTCGGAACAGACGGTTCTTCGGGGGGTTCGAAGCTCGCCATGTTTGGTGGCTCCAGCTAATTATCACATTATATTTATAATATAATAAATTTGCTTCCATCAAATTATCACATTATATTTATAATATAATAAATTTGCTTCCATCAAATTGCGAAGCCGCAGTAAAGCATCAAACCTTAAAAAACTTCCCTGTACAAAGCCGCCTTCAGATGTCTTCTAAAAGCCCCCGCCGTTGTTTATTTCCATGACATCTGATGGGAGGGTGCCGCTACCGAGAAGGCCCTGCCACCTCACGTCTCGCAGAGAGACAACCACCAGAAGAAAACACACACACACACACACACACACACACACCGAGCTAGACCTCAGTTGTCGTCGTGATTTTTTCTTCTTTTAAGAGTGGGGAGGACTTTGTCTGCTCTCCCCGAGCTTCTCCGAGAAAGGGATGGGCAGAGGTGTAAAAGAAATGAAATTAAAGCAGTAATACCTTTCCAGGTAGAGAAAGCGGCCACCCCCGGTTTGAAGTCCAGCACCCCGACTTCCCAAAGTGAAGGGGCGGCGGCAGGATCCTCCAGCAGCAGCACGCCGCAGCTCCGCCCGGGGGTCGCGAAGCAGACGGTGGAATCTCTCGGTAATGGGGCGGGGAGGTCGGAAGCGGGTCTGTGATTTGGGCGGGGAAGAGTGAGGAGGCGTGTGAACTGCTGTCAAACTGGCCTTCCGAGTGCTTTTGGCTTTTTCTTCCTATAGACATAAGGGTGTAAGGGTGTCGTCACGCTGCAGTTCCTGCGGCCGCCAGTAGGGGGCCCACCCCAACTCCGTTGTGACGAGCTGTGTGCTTCACAGAGCAGCAAAAGAGCTTCACAAGAACAGCTTGCTAAACCGCTGTGTGAAGCACTCGCCCAATTAAACCTCGCTGCGGACATGTTTAATTGAGTGCTTTTTATTATTATATCCTAATAATCCATTACAATACAAGGAGGGCGCTGTGAAATCAACTCTCAAGATACCAGCAAATAATAACTTGAACAGACAATTCACTCCCGACAATTGCCGCAAATTCTTACTAAGCTATCACCGATAAAAAAAAATAACAGCAAGGTCGCAATATGCAAAACACCACAATTGGTTGCAAAAACCATGTGCTGGTATCCGAATGCAATGTGTCCCCTGGAAATTGTTCATTTGTGTAAGCGTTTGCATCATGAGTCGACGATTTCCATTGATCCCTATGGGGAAGTTTCTATTCCGTTCCCGACCCCCGACCCCCCCCCAAAAATGGTCCAAGGCCTGGAAACGATGCCTTAGGAGGAACGGCTTAGGGAGCTGGGTATGTTTAGCCTGGAGAAGAGAAGGTTAAGGGGTGATATGATAGCCATGTTCAAATATATCAAAGGATGTCATATAGAGGAGGGAGAAAGGTTGTTTTCTGCTGCTCCAGAGAAGCGGACACGGAGCAATGGATTCAAACTACAAGAAAGAAGATTCCACCTAAACATTAGGAAGAACTTCCTGACAGTGAGAGCTGTTCGGCAGTGGAATTTGCTGCCAAGGAGTGTGGTGGAGTCTCCTTCTTTGGAGGTCTTGAAGCGGAGGCTTGACAGCCATCTGTCAGGAATGCTTTGATGGTGTTTCCTGCTTGGCAGGGGGTTGGACTGGATGGCCCTTGGGGTCTCTTCCAACTCGATGATTCTATGACTCCCCAAGAACACCCCCTGAGGAAGGAATAAATGTCCTCTGATCTATCTGTTTGCACTCCCTCCCTCTACTCCTCAGCCGGTCAGCAAAAGGCAAGCCAATACGTTTGGAGAAATGTCCTGTTTGGATATCTGAATCTGCCATGTATATAGCAAGGCTGGAGTACTAATGCTTCGTGTTTGGATAAGTGAATTTTCATGGAGCTGAGTGTTTGGAAAGTGTGAAAAGGGTCAAATTGAGCAACAGAGTCACATATCTATCTACTGGATCTATCTATCTATCTATCTATCTATCTATCTATCTATCTATCCTTTTCTTCCACTTCAGCCCTGAGCCTGCGAAATCCACTCACGGTCCAGAGCTCTTACCAAGCCGCCTTCAACATGGCACATGCGTCTGTCAACGGTGACATGGCGAGCGCGGGGGCCTACGCAGGGCTACACCTGGTAACCCCCCAGCTCAATGGGGCGGCTGTCGTGGGGGCCGCCAGCTACGGGCGCTCCCCTCTGGTGAGTGTTTCCGGCCATTGGGGCTTGGGGAAACGAGAGGGGGCTGCTCTGTGCTGAGCCCAGACCCTTGCTCCATCTAGCTCAGTGCTGCCTACACTGGCCTGGCAGCATCTCTCCAGCATTTCAGGCAGGGGGGAATGCGCTCAGCCCAGCCTGTAGATGCTGCGGATTAAGCCTGCCACAGCGCTTCCTCTAACCTCAAATGCAAGGTTTCCAGTCCTCATGATTCCGAACGAAAGCTAAGTCCTACCCGAGTCGAAGCCCATCTAGACCAGTGCTGCGTACACTGGCTGGCAGCAGCTCTCCAGGCTTTCAGGCGCCAGGCTTAGCCGAACCCGGAGATGCCAGGGAATTGCACCCGGGGCTAATTGAAGGCTGGCGCTCTGCTGCTGAATTAAAACCTTTCACCTAAAAAGCGTCTGGTCGTCATGGTTGTGAAATCGATAGGCAAATGACTTCTTTCTTGAGAAGTGGCAAATGGCCATCTCTCCATGGGAAGATGCAGTGCAGGAATCCTTTCCTGCTGGGTCGTTGATTCAAATTATTATCTGGATCTTTAAAATAGTTGTTTTTAACTGTCGCTGCGACGAGCTCCCTTCCCCGCTGGTCTCCCAGAACCAGAAGAGGCATGAAAAGGGCAGAGGAGAGGTTGGCTGCAGGCAGCAGGAGCAGTCTCCGATTCCTTGGCAAAAACGCTGGAAAGGTGGGGACTGTGGGGAGACGGGCGCTTCCAGCCCCACCGACCGATTTCCATGGAGAAAGACCTGCCAGAGATGAGCTGCTCCGCTCCTTAGGCACAACGCTGTGCCAAGTCTGCGTTTCTGCTAATAAAGGAGTTAGCCGGCTGGTTCTGTGAAATTCGCGTTGATGCCTGTTAACCAAAGCAAATCCTCTCCTCTGGTCTCACCAGGTCGCCTACGACCCTCACTCTCACCTGCGGGTCCCGGGATTGTCAACGGGGATGCAGGCAGGTGTGCCTTCAGCAAAGCCGTAAGTGATGGCGTGGGGGGGGGGGTCGGTGTGCGCAGCAAGGGCCAGATTTGGGGATTGAGGAGGGTGGTGTCCCACGGCTGAGCCTCAACAGCGAAGCAACGATGTCTAAAAATCTCCCCCTTTTGCATTCCCGTGTCTGAGCCTCTGAGCTAACGGACGTTGACAATAATAAATTAAGAATTTCCGTCTCCTGTTTTTGCACACACACCCTGATTTTTTCGGAAGATCGTTGGGCGCTGCCGGCTTCGAAATGCAAACTGTTTAGCCTTAAATGAAAAAATGTCGGTTCACAACAGCCCTGCGAAGAAGGTTAGGGACAGAGGGAGAGGGACCGGGTGCTTAAGTTCGCCCTGTGACTTTCCTGGCCGATGGGCAAACTCGAACCCTCTTGTCTTGTAGCCTGATGATTTTCAGATTGCGGCTCCCGTCACCGCTGAGTGATGGAGCCAGGGCATCCCCGAACGTCTCACAAACAGTGGCATGGAGAGCCCTCGAGAAAAGCACACAGCGCTCCACACCCAAACATTGTTAATTGCAGCTTTCACTTGTGTGGACAGTTCTTTGTGTTTGGGTTTTTTTAGGGGTGGGTGGCAGAGAGGACCGGAATGGAGTTTATGGGGAAAGGGCTTGGCTGGCGGGGCAGGAGAGGCCCACACCGCAAACCATTTTTTTTTTGCAAGGTCTCCCTTGTTTGGTGCAGACCTCCATAGAACTTTACCTTAACTCGTGTATTTATTTAGTTCAATGGTGGCAAAGATTTTAGGGGAATGGCAGTTCGAAGCACCTTCCTTAGCCCTTGGAAGGAGGCCTCACCCCGCAGGGAATCGCGGTCCGGGGTCTTTCTGCGAAGCCCAGGGGGCCGTTCCGTTTCCACACACACACCCCAAAGCCTGCTCCCCGCTTCCCCTGCAGAGCGTACTCCTTCCACGTCAGCTCCGACGGGCAGATGCAGCCGGTGCCCTTCCCGCCCGACGCCCTCATCGGCTCGGGCATCCCTCGCCACGCCCGCCAGCTCCACACGCTGACGCACGGGGAGGTGGTCTGCGCCGTCACCATCAGCAATTCCACGCAGCACGTCTACACGGGGGGCAAAGGCTGCGTGAAGGTGTGGGACGTGGCCCAGCCGGGCGCAAAGACCCCCGTGGCCCAGCTGGATTGCCTGGTACGTACGAGGACGGGCGGGTGCGTTGGCTTGCGTGACTCAGTTTCCCAGGCGCATCCCTAGAGTCTCCCAGGACTTGGCTGCTCTTGTGGTCCTTGCAATATGGTTTCCTACTGCCGTTTTCATTCCTTCCTGTCTTTTAAAAGAAACTGAGTATATCACCAATTCCTTCTAGCGCCGATCTTCGGGGTGAGTGTCGATCGTTTTGCGTTCAAAATAGCACTTTCTTTGTGCAGGAGGGGAGAAAACCCAAAGGGGCAACCCACTAAAAATTAATCAGTTAATAATGAGGGATGGGCCTAGAATTGTGACTTTCTGTTTGGGGTCGGGTGGGGGAAAAGAGGACACGGAATGGAGTCTCCGACAAAGGTTGTGGCTGGCAGGCTGGAGCCCTGAGCAGAATCACTCCATTTGCAATTTTATATTCTAACCTGGAGTAAACCTTAAGCTGCTTAAAGGCTGGAATGCAGAGTATCTGGAATGGGGTTAGGTGGGGGGGAAGAGGACACGGAATGGAGTCTCTGACAAAGAATGTGGCTGGCAGGCTGGAGCCCTGAGCAGAACCACTCCATTTGCAATTTTATATTCTAACCTGGAGTCAACCTTAAGCTGCTTAAAGGCTGGAATGGGGAGTAACTGGAATGGGGTCGGGGGGGGGGGGAGAGGACTTGGAATGGAGTCTCTGACAAAGGTTGCGGCTGGCAGGCTGGAGCCCTGAGCAGAACCACTCCATTTACAATTTTATATTCTAACCTAGAGAAAACCTTAAGCTGCTTAAAGGCTGGAATGGGGAGTATCTGGAATGGGGTCAGGTGGGGGGGGGGAGAGGACATGGAATGGAGTCTCTGACAAAGGATGTGGCTGGCAGGCTGCAGCCCTGAGCAGAACCACTCCATTTGCAATTTTATTTTCCAAGCATGACTTAATAAACCTTTTGCCTATTCGGTTGTCCTAGGATTCAGATGTGTGGGATTGTTCTCTGCTGCGTGTGCCATTGCCTTACGAAAGAAACTGGGAATATAGCCATTCCTTCTACCTTAGATTCTGTACGCCTTGCTCCCAAACGCCGCAAACCCGGAATTGAGTGTTCCGTTTTGGGAACGTTCTTTGGGACCCGAACGTCCAACAGGGCATCCGATTGGCTGCAGGAGCTTCCTGCGGCCATTCGGAAGCCGCGCTTTGGTATCCGAACATTTTGGAAGTCGAACGGACTTCCGGAACGCATTCCACCCGACTTCCAAAGTACGACCGTGTTAACGATTTTCAGGGGTGAGCACTGATCGTTTTTGCCGTTCCAAACGGCGCCGGCCGCTTCCTTAAACCATTTCCTCCCTCGCCACAGAACCGGGACAACTACATCCGGTCGTGCAAGCTTCTCCCCGACAGCAGGAGCCTGATTGTGGGCGGGGAGGCCAGCACCCTCTCCATCTGGGACCTGGCGGCTCCGACTCCCCGGATCAAGGCGGAGCTGACTTCCTCTGCCCCGGCCTGCTACGCCCTCGCCATCAGCCCCGATGCCAAGGTCTGCTTTTCCTGCTGCAGCGATGGCAACATCGTGGTCTGGGACCTTCAGAACCAGACTCTTGTTAGGTGAGGGTTGCCTGCTGGTAGTCTGTCTCCTTCTGGTGTAGAGAAAACAAGCCCCCCCCCCCGCTTTCTCCATTTGGTTGCTGCCCACTGTTGGAAACTGGAGACTGGGTGACCGTATTTTGCACTCTCCCTCTTTCACCCTCATTAAGTCAGAACTGCTTAACTTGCCAGTCAGGGGTTCTGAGTGCTTTCAGAAAATAGCACATGGGTGCTTTGAAGGCCCAAAGTTCAGCTGTCTATTGGGGGTTCAAAGCACCAGCGCTGTTGGGTTCTGAGTGCTTTCAGAAAATAGCACATGGGTGCTTTGAAGGCCCAAAGTTCAGCTGTCTATTGGGGGTTCAAAGCACCAGCGCTGTTGGGTTCTGAGTGCTTTCAGAAAATAGCACATGGGTGCTTTGAAGGCCCAAAGTTCAGCTGTCTATTAGGGGTTCAAAGCACTAGCGCTGTTGGGTTCTGAGTGCTTTCAGAAAATAGCACATGGGTGCTTTGAAGGCCCAAAGTTCAGCTGTCTATTGGGGCTTCAAAGCACCAGCGCTGTGCGAGACCCAGCGGATCACTTATTCCAACGGGTCTAATCTGTCGCTCCTGGCATATTCAGTGAGTCCCTTCTCCTTCAATCCCTTCCTTTCCAGGCAGTTCCAGGGCCACACGGACGGCGCCAGTTGCATCGACATCTCGAACGACGGCACCAAGCTTTGGACGGGAGGCCTGGACAACACCGTGCGGTGCTGGGACCTCCGGGAAGGGCGCCAGCTTCAGCAGCACGACTTCACCTCACAGGCATGGGGTGGGGGGGCAAAGGAGGGGGCAGAAGGGGGAGGAGACTCACCTGGTTGAAGTGGGCGTGGCCTCTGGGCAGCCATTAATAGTCGCCAGTGATAGACGCAGCCTCCCAGAACCCTCTTGAAAAAGACACCTGTGTTAGCATCTATCGCTTTCTTGTGGCGGTGAGTTCCATGGGTTAACGAGTCCCTTTTGTGAACAAGGACTTCCCTGAATCTCTTAACCAATTTCTAGATTTATGAACAAGCGAGAAAAAGCTTTTATCTCTTCTATTGGCACTAGGCATAACTTTATACATATCACATTCCTTAAGAAAAAGCCTTTTTTTGTTTCCAAAATAAAAATAACCAAATACTTTTTGGCATGGGGAGGTGCTAAATCCCGGGGGGGGGGGGTTCCTGCAGTATTTTCTTTAGCTTAAAAACAAGGGTTCAGAAATGCGGCGAGCAGAGAGGGGTGCTACAGTCCCATTCTCCAAAAAAAATTCCACCCCCAAACTCCCGGCGATCTTCTTTCCATCCACTCGCCCGCTGGTTTCTCAGAGACTTCAGCAGGTTGTTCCCAGTCAATAATAACGAGGACTAGAAACTTGGGTGAGAGAAACCACTGCATCCCGGACAACCGAAATAATTACACCGTCCACCCAGCGCCCGCTTTCCATTTTCGGTTCTCGCCTCCATCCACGTTGCAACCGGAAATGAGGACTAGAAACTTGGCGGGTGCTGGAATTAATGCAGAAGCTTGCAGAACCCACGGGGCTGTGGCCACAACCCTGTCCCATGCCCTGCTTTCAGTTCTCTTCCCTCTGGCCCCATCACTGATGGCTGGCGGTCACTTGAAGCCCCGATTGGGCAGGAGGCAGGGAGCTGACCAGTAGGTGGCGCTAGAGATAATGGAAACTTCCTTAAACGTTGAAGTGAGAAGTCTGGAAATGGGGTTTTCACTGCTCCGTTCGCCCTAATGGCTCAGCCACCACTGCCCCCCATCTTCCCCACCCCCCACCCCTCTTGCCCTTCCAGATATTTTCCCTGGGTTACTGCCCCACAGGGGAGTGGCTGGCGGTCGGTATGGAGAGCAGCCACGTCGAGATCCTTCACGTCTCAAAGCCCGAGAAGTACCAGCTCCATCTGCACGAGAGCTGCGTCCTCTCCCTCAAGTTCGCCTCCTGCGGTAAGCCTGGGGTTTCTGCTAAAATTATTATCATTGGTTCGTATACTGCCCTTGCGCCATAGGGTCTTAGTGCGGTACACGGAATAAAATTACACAAGGGACGTCGTATTTTGCACTCTGAACAGCTCAAATTGCCAAGTGGGGCAGCTTTTAAATCGGGGGGGGAGGAGGACCCTTTTCCAACCCGGTGGGCCACACCCAGAGGTAAACAGTAGGCAGAGCGACGGGTGCTTCTGCAGGATAGGGCCCATTCCAGAGTGTCCCATTAGCTGCCAGGGAATCAGTTTGGGCTGTTCCAGGAGCGTTGCTGCGCACCCCTCTGTTTCCAGTGTGGTGTAGTGGTTAAGAGTGGTAGACTCGTAATCTGGTGAACCGGGTTCGCTTCCCCGCTCCTCCACATGCAGCTGCTGGGTGACCTTGGGCTAGTCACACTTCTCTGAAGTCTCTCAGCCCCACTCACCTCACAGAGTGTTTGTTGTGGGGAGGAAGGGAAAGGAGAATGTGAGCCGCTTTGAGACTCCTTCGGGTAGTGATAAAGCGAAATATCAAATCCAAACTCTTCTTCTTCTTCTTCTTCAACTCGGCCGCACCTTGCTTGCCGTTCCAGGGATCTCGAATCCCACTTCTGACACCAGTGTTGCACGCCACCGCAAAACCTGAGCGCTTAACTCAGGGTTCCGTTTCCTTGCGGGAAAGGTCAGCAGAGACTGTTTCTACGCCACACAGCTCTCCTTTCCGGGCAAGCCAGGGGCAACAAACACCCCCCCCCCCCAAACTCAAAAGAAAAAATACAGGAGAACGCAGGGTGCAAAATGTTGCAGTTCGGATTGCCCTCTTCCAGGACACTCCATTCCACTGCCGCCGCCAGTTTTCCATTTCTTGTCCCCCTCAATCAGCCTGTCCTTTCGGCACACTCAAGTTTGGCTCTGTCTCTTTTCCTACTCCCCCCGCCCCATTTTTTGGGCAACCTGATATCTCCCTTCCTTATCGGTGGGCAACCACAGTATTTGGGTTTCTTTGTTTGTTTGTTTTTTTAAAAAAGACATTGGCACGCCTTTCCTGAGCATCCGAAATAAAAGGAATGGGCGTTTCTTCTGGCAAAAAACCCACTCCTTCCTGTGCTGTTTGTGGGGAAGGTGGGTCTCTCTGAGTCAGATGGGATTATTTTTCTTTCTTCATTTATTTTTTGAAGTATTTTTTATTAAAGATTTCTTGTTTTACAAAAGTGTGTGCAATGTTCCTTTTAAGGTAGTCTCGCTACAGTGCGAGTGCCCCAAAATCCAACTATTCTGGATGACAACCATACGAGAAATACAGGTAAAACTCGAAAAATTAGAATATCGTGGGAAAAGTCCGTTTATGTAAGCAATTGTTTTCATTAGCTACTGGAGTTTAATATATGAGATAGACTCATGACATGCAAAGCGAGATATGTCAAGCCTTTGCTTGTTATAATTGTGATGATTATGGCGTACAGCTGATGAAAACCCCAAAGTTGAGATTGTTAATTTGGGGTTCTCATCAGCTGTACGCCATAATCATCACAATTATAACAAATAAAGGCTTGACATATCTCGCTTTGCATGTCATGAGTCTATCTCATATATTAGTTTCACCTTTTAAGTTGAATTACTGAAAGAAGAAGAAGAAGAAGAAGAAGAAGAAGAAGAAGAAGAAGAAGAAGAAGAAGAAAGAAGAATTTATTTGTACCCCGCCCATCTGGCTGAGCTTCCCCAGCCACTCTGGGCAGCTCCCAAACGAAATTTTAAAAGAATACAGCGTTAGATATTAAAAACGTCCCTAAACAGAGCTGCCTTCAGATGTCTCTTAAAAATAGGATAGCTGCTTAATTCATTGCACCTTTCCACAATATTCTAATTTTTCAAGTTTCACCTGTATGTAAAATAGCCAAGCAAGTATTAGAAATCACCCCAGAACTGGCCTTACTAAACATCTTCCAAGACAGCAATGCCCACATTGTTCCAAGATGACAATGGCCACTTACACCACAAAGAACTCATAACCCAACGATGTTCCAGAAGCCAGAAACATCATAACCAGACACTGGAGAGAGACCTGTCAGGAGTAGGCATGGGCCAATGGTACCAAATAGTATGGGATTATTTTCTTTATTGAGATGCGGCAAACAGCCTGTTTTCCTCCCCCTCTTTACAGGGAAATGGTTCGTAAGCACTGGGAAGGACAACTTACTGAACGCTTGGCGAACACCCTACGGGGCCAGCATATTCCAGGTAAGTGAGAGGCAGCAGCTAAAAAAGCCAATGCAATTCTGGGCTGCATCAATAGGAGTATAGCGTCTAGATCAAGGGAAGTAATAGTACCACTGTATTCTGCTCTGGTCAGACCTCACCTGGAATACTGTGTCCAGTTCTGGGCACCACAGTTCAAGAAGGATACTGACAAGCTGGAACGTGTCCAGAGGAGGGCAACCAAAATGGTCCAAGGCCTGGAAACGATGCCTTATGAGGAACGGCTTAGGGAGCTGGGTATGTTTAGCCTGGAGAAGAGAAGGTTAAGGGGTGATATGATAGCCATGTTCAAATATATCAAAGGATGTCATCTAGAGGAGGGAGAAAGGTTGTTTTCTGCTGCTCCAGAGAAGCGGACACGGGGCAATGGATTCAAACTACAAGAAAGAAGATTCCACCTAAACATTAGGAAGAACTTCCTGACAGTAAGAGCTGTTCGGACAGTGGAATTTGCTGCCAAGGAGTGTGGTGGAGTCTCCTTCTTTGGAGGTCTTGAAGCGGAGGCTTGACAGCCATCTGTCAGGAATGCTTTGGTGGTGTTTCCTGCTTGGCAGGGGGTTGGACTGGATGGCCCTTGGGGTCTCTTCCAACTCTAGGATTCTATGAGGGGCAGGGGCAGGCCGCTGATGGTTGAGAGAGGGCACCTACGCAGAGTCGCTGCGGACCGACAATTCGTTTACCCGTAAGAACCGATGGTAGTTTTGTCTAGCTTCCTAACCCACACCCCTTTCTCCGTTCAAATAAGTTGTCTGGCCTTTTCTGCTGTGTCCCCCCCGCCCCACACCCTGGCGGCTTTTGTTATGAGAACATGCCAACACGTACCAACCACGTTCACGATTAGAAGGGTGAGTTGTCACTTTTCCTAGCAGATTAAGGGTCAGGAAACCGAGCCTGATGAGGAACGGTTGCAGGAGCTGGGGTATGTTTAGCCTGGGGAAGAGGAGATAACGAGAGCCACTTTCAAATATCTCCAGGGGCTGTCGTGTGGAGGAAACTTCTTTCCTTCTGCTTTAGAGCGTAGGACTCGAACCCATGGCTTTCAGCGATGGTTCCAACTAAACATTAGGAATAAATTTTCAGCACGGGGGGAAACGGAGGTGGTGGGATCTCTCCTTCCTTGGAGGCTTTTAAGCAGAGGTTCGACGGGTGCTTTAGCTGAGATTCCTGCATCGCAGGGGGTTGGGAATAGATGATCTCTGGGTTCCTTCCGAATTTTTCCTTCCATTTTTTCCCCCTCTAGCATTTATCGGAGGGTTTTACTTTTAAGGTTTCTGTTTTCCCGAGCCGCTGTCAGGTTCGGGGAGAGAACGGTGACCTCCTGCTCTCGTGGAAACCTGTTGGGCTTTTGGTTTTAACTGGAAAAAGCCTCAAAACCAGTTTAGCACTTGGGGTGGTGTCCAGCTATGCTTCCTTCTGCGTTCTCTTGCTTCTTCAGTGCTTTAGCAGAGTTTTTTCAAACTTTTTACTTCTTCTTCTTCTTGCGCAACGGTATGTGTGCCTTGTGCCAGCGATAAACTCCCACGGAGCTTGTCCAGGAGATACGGACGACATCTCCTGCCTTTCAAAAGCGAAAGTAAGACTGAACAGGAAATAAACAGTGCATCACATAAACCTGGCCTCCTTTCAACATTCACCCTTTCTCTCTCTCTCTCTCTCTCTCCCCCCCCCTTTAAAAAACAACAAACACACTTTCAGTCCAAGGAGTCTTCTTCGGTCCTCAGCTGCGACGTTTCCACCGACGACCAGTTCATCGTCACCGGTTCCGGAGACAAGAAGGCGTCCGTCTACGAAGTGATGTATTGAGGACAAGCCAGACTCCTCGCCGAAAGAGAGAGGGCCGGACGAGCCCCCCTGGTGTCCCCCCCTCCCAGCCAAAGAATACACTTAAAAAAAACTTAGCCCGGAGAGCAAACTTGGACTCGCCTTTTTCTCTCTCTCTCTCTCCCGCTAAACACCTTCCTTTCGTGGATGAGGGTTTCTGTGTGTGCCTGCGTTTGTAAAAGGGGAAGGGGAAGAGACGAGGATTTCGGGAAAAAGGACTCTGCTGCTGCTTTTAATTCTCCCCGGTCTGATTTTTATTTTTATTTTTTGGGGT
Source organism: Lacerta viridis (assembly GCA_900245905.1). Classification (NCBI taxonomy): domain Eukaryota; kingdom Metazoa; phylum Chordata; class Lepidosauria; order Squamata; family Lacertidae; genus Lacerta; species Lacerta viridis. The sequence goes on along the minus strand of OFHU01003928.1, from coordinate 180,459 downwards.
GGGGTGGGGTCAAGAGGGAGTAGGGTTGTCTCTCCCCCGCAACTCTCTCTCTCTCTCTCCTTAATTGTGTGTTCGAATCTAAACTCCTCGGAACTTGTTTCTTGTGTGTTTTGATCTCTTTTTTTAAAGAATCTTTAAAATAAATAAAAACGGGATGGGTTGTTTTGTGGCACAACTTGGCCTCTGTTCCTTTCGTTTGGGAGATTTCTCTCTGCCCGTCTTCGTCTCTTTCTTACTCGTCCTCTTCCTCTCGGTGTGTCTTTCCCTCTTTCCTCTTTTATTAAATATTTTTTTAAATTAAATTTTGCATAAATTTCCCCATACATCATTTAACATTTCTTCAACTCTCATACAACATCTTTGGACTTTTCTTTTTTTTTTTTTTTTTTTAATAATTTTTATTAATTCATTTTGTTCAACAAAAAAAGAAAAAGGAAAATAACAAAGTATTACAAGCGCTGCCATACAACACTACTCAACAAAATTTAACATCCCACATAAACATATCTGAGTCATATTATTTCTATCTTAAGGGGAAAAAGAAAAGAAAAGAAAAGAATATATATATATATATATATATATATATATATATATATATATATACTATCAAAAAATAAAAATAAAAATAAAAAAAAAATTTAGAGAAGGAAGGAAAAAAAAAAAAAAAAAAAACAACCAGCCAAACATATAATTAGATAGTCCATATATCCACTTGCTTATACATACCTTTATATACTTAGACTCTCTTACCTACAGATACATAACAGGCTTAACTTAACAAAACTTTAAATTCACAAATCCGACTTCCTGTCAAGTCCCCATGCATCTACCTCTCTTATTGTTGAATGTAAATCAAACAGTTCGAGTTCGTTCAAATATTTTCCAATACATTCCACCATGTCATATATCTATCTTTCCTCGACTCTTTGCCTTTCCTTTAGCACTCAAAAGCTGGCATGGATGTAAAATTATTATTATACTTTTGGGCATATTTCTTGTATATATCCCAATTTTCAGCAAATTTTTGTTTGGATTTTTCTCTGATATTATTAGTTAATAGGGCTAATTCGGCGAATTCTTGTAGTTTGCTCTGCCAATCTGAAATTTTTGGAAGTTCTTGTTCTTTCCAGCTTTTTGCCACCAAGATTCTGGCCGCCGCAATTGCGTAGAGAAATACTTCTTTTGATTTATTTGGGATTTCTTTTCCCACCATGCTTAATAAGAATATCTCCGGTTTTTTTGTAAAAGATACTCCCATCATTTTTTTTAATTCCTGATAGATCTCCCCCCAAAAGACTTTAACTTTTTCACACCTCCACCACATGTGAATCATATCCCCATTATTTGCACCACATCTCCAACACACGTTTGCCATGTTTTTGTACATTTTTGACAGTCTACTGGGAGTGAGGTACCAGCGGTGGTTCATTTTTAACATATTTTCTCTTATGTTATAATTGGCTGAGAATTTCAAATTGACCCTCCACAGAGTTTCCCAATCCTTGAACATAATTGGGTGACCAACATCCTGTGCCCATTTTATCATTGAGTCTTTAACGGTCTCTTCCATTACTTCATAATCAAGAAGCAGTTTATACATTCGCGAAATTAATTTGGTCTTGTTATTTATCAGTTCATTTTCAAATCTAGTGGGCTCCTTTTCGAAGCCCACCAGTTTGTCTTTCTTATAAACTTCATTGATTTGGAAGTAATCTAACCAGCTGAAAAGGTATTTTTTGACCTCTTCATAGTTTCTCAGCTTAATTTGTTCCTCCCGCTCCTGTCAGTAACATATTATATGTTATCCATTTCTTATTTATATTATTTATTTTTTTGACCGCGATGACCTCAAACGGGGAAATCCATCTTGGTGTTTTAGGTTCCAGATATCTTTTATATTTTGTCCATACTGAGAATATAGCCTTTCTTATTACATGGTTTGAAAAACTTTGATGGACTTTTATTTTACCATAATTAAGGTAGGCTTTGGACTTCCCTCTACCACGTCTAGAGATTTCCATTTCCCAAATTTAATCTTGCATTTTCATTATTTCACTGTTGCTTAAACAGTCGTCACTGATGATCATATTCCCAAATTACCTTCTTAACATTTCATATCACCCACCTTACAAAACTTCCTGCAAACCCACTGGCGTAGGAAGGGCAGGGCGCCCCCAGGCAGCGTGATCCCGGTAGGGTTCCATCTGACACACACCCCATCCGCGCTGCATGCCATGCCCCCAGAACACATGCCACGCCCCTGCGGGCAGCACGCCACGCCCCCAGAATGTGTACCAGCCCCGCCCCGCCTGCTTCCCGCCCCCAGTGCCGGAGCATAAAGCTGCGCCACTGTGCAAACCTACTAGTGTAATTTGTTGTTTACAATTGTTTTTCAAATAATTTTTAATATTTTTCCAGTCCTCTTAAGAATCTCTGGTACCGTTGGTTTTGGATTCTCCCTATCATCTTGTCCAACTCTCTTTCCTCTGTTCTGTCTCCTTCCTGGCTTGAGAGCAGTACATGTGAAAAGGATCTAGGAGTCTTGGTAGACCACAAACTTGACATGAGTCAACAGTGTGATGCAGCAGCTAAAAAAGCCAATGCAATTCTGGGCTGCATCAATAGGAGTATAGCATCTAGATCAAGGGAAGTAATAGTACCACTGTATTCCGCTCTGGTCAGACCTCACCTGGAATACTGTGTCCAGTTCTGGGCACCACAGTTCAAGAAGGATACTGACAAGCTGGAACGTGTCCAGAGGAGGGCAACCAAAATGGTCCAAGGCCTGGAAACGATGCCTTATGAGGAACGGCTTAGGGAGCTGGGTATGTTTAGCCTGGAGAAGAGAAGGTTAAGGGGTGATATGATAGCCATGTTCAAATATATCAAAGGATGTCATATAGAGGAGGGAGAAAGGTTGTTTTCTGCTGCTCCAGAGAAGCGGACACGGAGCAATGGATTCAAACTACAAGAAAGAAGATTCCACCTAAACATTAGGAAGAACTTCCTGACAGTAAGAGCTGTTGGACAGTGGGATTTGCTGCCAAGGAGTGTGGTGGAGTCTCCTTCTTTGGAGGTCTTTGAAGCGGAGGCTTGACAGCCATCTGTCAGGAATGCTTTGATGGTGTTTCCTGCTTGGCAGGGGGTTGGACTGGATGGCCCTTGGGGTCTCTTCCAACTCTAGGATTCTATGATCCTTCCTTCTTTGGGGAGCTTCCAGGGAGAGGGGCAGGTCTGAAGGTAGTTTTCCGAACGACGACTTACCTTGAACCCCAGAATTTTCTGCACTGTCAAGAAACGCCATCTTCCCACGCAAGCAAGAGAACATATATTGTGGTTCAAGGTTCTCTTCCAGACGGGCAAATACATTCAGGGAGCATGGCTGGGGCTTGTGGTCTGGGGGACAGTCCCCAAGGGCCAGACGAGAGAGATCTGTGGCCCTCCAGCCCTCTGCTCCCCCCCCGACCCCTGCAGATGAGTGTTTATAGCACCCTGTGTGAGAGCTAGTGTGGTGTAGTGGTTGAGAGTGGTGGACTCATAATCTGGTGAACCGGGTTCGCTTCCCCGCTCCTCCACATGCAGCTGCTGGGTGACCTTGGGCTAGTCACACTTCTCTGAAGTCTCTCAGCCCCACTCACCTCACAGAGTGTTTGTTGTGGGGGAGGAAGGGAAAAGGAGAATGTGAGCCGCTTTGAGACTCCTTCTGGTAGTGATAAAGCGGGATATCAAATCCAAACTCTTCCTGTGGAAATGGGAATAGACCTTACTTCAGTCCCCTTCAGGGCGAGATTGCCCAAATGGGTGTCCTCTATAGCGGCCGATGCACCTTGTGGGCTCGGTACAGCTCTTGTCTGTGTCGTAGTCAGGCCCATCTTACCCATAGAGGCTAGTGGTTCAGGGCACCGGGGCTCCAAGTTCTGGAGGGCACCAGGCTGGAATCCGGGGAACACCAAACAAGCGCACTGAGTGAGTGAGAGCACGTGCGCTGCTGCCACAGAGCGTCGGCTCAGTTTTTTCCCTTTTAGGCTGCAGGCGCCGAATTCTGCAGGGCGCCAAAGGCTAAAAGGGGAAAAACCGAAGCGCCGTTCAGCTGGAGCGGCGCACACGCCCTCGCTCGCTCAGCGCAGGCCCGCTCACTCGGTGTGCTGCCTGCCGTGGCCACTGTGGCATGAAGTGGGCAGCTGCGCCAGGAGGTGCCGCGTCCAGCCTCCGCCTCTTCCCCGCCGGAGGAGCCACCCTCCAGTCGCCGCCCGCCTCCTCCACGTCGACAACTCTGGGAAAGGGGCGGGCGCCGGAGGGATCTTTGCACCACAGCGCCGGATATGCTTAAGACGGCCCTGACCGGAGAGCACGTGGAAGGTCTCGGGTTCAAAACTCCGGCATCTCCACGTAGGGGAGGGAAAGGCTTCCGGTCGAAACCCCGAAGGACCTGCTGAGAGTCGACAGAGGGCTTACCCACGCCAGAGTTCACTGTTTGCACGCAGCCATTTCTGTTCCTGCGTAATTTCCGTAAATTCACATAGCGTCGCCTTGTAAAGTCAGGTTTACACAATACGGGGACAACCCGATAATTTTTTGGGGGGAGGAATGGGGTTCCAAACTACTCCACGCGGCGTTGCAGATTATTCGGTGTTTTTTGGGCGCAAGAATCTGCATGGTGGCGGGGTTGGTCTGGATGACTCTTGGGGTCCCTTCCAACTCTACAACATTGTAGGAATTGCGTGCTGAGATTTTGCAATCGCTCCCGTTTCTTTTCCAGCCTGTTAGTAAGGCGGAGGGGATGAGGAGCTTTTATATAGAGATTGAGAGAGGGGAGAGAGATCCCTCAGGTTTGCACAAAACCGGGAAATTGCAAAAGCAAATTTACAATTGCCTGGCTGTGTTTATGCATATTGATTGGGGGGTGGGGGGGTATATATATATATATATATATATATATATATATATATATATATATAATTACAACAAGGTCCAAGTGCAGCTGTCCGCAGCGCATGCCCCGTTGATACTTAATTGTCATCATCGAATAAACAGATTGGATGGCGGAGGCAAACTCAAAAAAGGAAGACATGACAGAGACCAAAGCTGATCATTATCTGCCTATATACATGGAAACAATGTTGTCACGCTGATCATTATCTGCCTATATACATGGAAACGTAATGATGTTGTCACGCTGCAATTCAACAGCAGAGTGAGGAATGGTCTGCTAAACCAGGTGAGCTGCTCAATGCCTGTTCCCCCCCTTTCTTACCTACAGCAAGTTTTTACGGAGGGTGGGGAGAAGGCCCTTTACTTGTATTTTTTCCCCAATTTTATATTGAACAGCCATGCCTCCCCCCCCAACCCAAAAGAGCCCTGGGAAGTGTAGTTTGCTCAGGGTGCTACAATACTTGGAAGGGGTTAGTCAATCCTTTCAGGGAATTCTGGGAACCGTGGCGCAGCAACCCTGGTGAAGTTTGGGTAGGGTTTGGGGAAAACGGCACCGCAGCCAAAACAGGACCCCTTAACAGTTCCTTTGCCGCCTCTCCCCTTCTGGCAGCCTTTCCTAGATCCCAAACTTTCCCCGTCTCTCTGCGACTTTTGAGTCGGTCCTTCCAGTCAATGAACGGTGGCTTGCGCTTCCGCGGCAGATCGTGGCGGGGATTTATTTAGCGGCGTGCAAGGGGTTGAGCTAGATGAGCTCTGGGGGGTCCCTCCCGACTCTGATAATCCATTCTGCGATTGCCTCTCTCCCCACCCACCCCGTGCGGACCCACAGATCTTAGCCGCCGTTTTCCAACACATTTAATTAGGTGGCCGATTCAAGGCGGCCGGTTTCTTTAGCGCACACCAGAGGGGAAAGTCGGCGGGGAGTTTAAACGTCCGTGTTTGGTCGGAAGGGGCTGGCAGGAGACGTGAAGAAGGGCAGCGGTTGGTCTCTCTCGCTTGTCGATCACAGTGTGGGGAAGAGGAGAATAATCTTTGTTCATGGGGTGTGTGTGTGGCAGGGAGACACCTCTAGGTGAGCAAAATTGCTGGATTCCAGGGCAGCTTCCTGAGAACGTTCGCCGCTGCTTTTAATTTAAAGAGGGAGGTTTCTAGTCCTCGTGAGGTGGCAAGCGACGTCAAAAAGGAAGGCCGCCGGACAGGATTTCTTGGGGGTGTTCTCCCTCCGTCAAGTTCATGGCTGTTCCTTCATCAATGCATGGAGGGAGGTGGGAGCTAGAAGCTCCAGCTTGGGGGGTCGGGTGGTCCACAAAAATAAAATAAGAAAATTACAAGGACAGCCAAGTGCCCTTCTGCTTCTCAGTACACCAGTTCGTAAACGGTGGCCTTCTTGTCTCCCGATCCTGTCACGATGAATTTGTCGTTGGCCGAGATGTCGCAGCTGAGCACCGAAGACGACTCTTTGGACTGCCGGAGGAAAGCAAAAGGGGGGAATTCTTAATTTCGGAAACGCGAGTGGCCTGCCTCGATTGGACCGTGTGTTTTTTGACCCGCCGTTGACGTTTCCAGCGGGGGGGACGGGACGGCCGTGTGCCTCTTACAAACGGACATCACCAGTGCCGGATTTACGTAGAAGCTAAACAAGCTATAGCTTAGGGCCCCACTCTCTTGGGGGCACCCCAAAAAAATTTTAAAGGGGGAAAAAACTGGATGTACATTTCCAAAATATAAGATACAAAAATTAAATAACAGTGTTTTGTGTTGTGTAGGCTCCTAGGATGTAAGTCATGGGCCCCGCCTGCTGGCCTGCTCCCTAAAATATCCCAGGTTTGCTCCTTTCTATATATAGGGTGCCTACATTCTGCATGTGCAAATGGCTTTAGATACCTATTAGGTCCATAAATTACCATATAGCATATATTCAACACAAAAAACAGCAACAATTTGTTGTTGACAAAGGACAGCTGGACATATAAAGGGCCCCATTACCTTCAGCAGCTTAGGGCCTCGTCAAACCTACAGATCCGGCCCTGGACATTACATAGGTCAAACCAAGGGTTGCAACTTGTAGCAACTCAGAATTTATTTATTTTTAAAGCATGGAAAACTCTCTTCCGCGTGTCAGCAAACCGCTCAGGGATGTGGTAGGTGGGGTTGAGAGGGAGCAGCCCCCTCCCCTCTGTGAGAACAGGGTGCTGGACCAGATGGGCCCCACCTGCGAGGTCCTGGGTTCGAATCCCCACTTGAGCCACGAAGCTCACTCTTGCACTAGCCTACCCCACAGGGTTGTTACGAGGCTAAAACAAGAGAAGGAAGTTGGGGTATACGTGTAATATAAAAATCAGCCCCCCCCTCCACCCTGAACCCCATGGATAGCTCCAGCCCCCCACCATACCTGGAATATGCTCGCACCATAAGGCGTCCGCCAGGCGTTGAGGAGATTATCTTTCCCTGTGCTGATAAACCATTTTCCTGTGGGGAGAGAGAAAGGGGGGAGACATTGCCAGGTTCGCAGCCCAGAAGGGATCTTAAAAAGGAAGCTAACCCCGAAACTCTGCTGCTGGGATTTGCAGGTAGACTGCTCCTGGGCTGGGGAGCTCCACTTTCTCGAAAAGGAAACGGTTGGCCAACAAACCGACCCCGGAACTCTGCTGCTAGTTAGTCCCCAGCGTCTGGGATTTGGAGGTAGACTGCTCCTGGGCTGGGGAGCTGTACTTTGTTATCCTTGCCCATAGAGCTTATACCTCCTCAAGAAAAGGGCAAGATTTGAAGGACTAGGCTGAGCAGATATTCAGGCCAAGGAGGTGGCGTTGCTGCAGAGAGTACTGTCAAGGGCAGGCTTCCTCAACCTCGGCCCTCCAGATGTTTTGGGCCTACAACTCCCATGATCCCTAGCTAGCAGGACCCGTGGTCAGGGATGATGGGAATTGTAGTCTCAAAACACCTGGAGGGCCGAGGTTGAGGAAGCCTGGTCAAGAGGGTCTTTCCATAGCAATAAAACTGCTGGCTCATTTGAAAAGCTAAGCAGGGTCTGCTATGGTTTCGAACTGGATCGGGGGTCCAGATTCATGCATTGCAGGGGGTTGGACTAGATGACCCTTGGACCCCTTCTGACACTTAAGATTCTATGGCTGTATGGTCTGTGGCACCACATTTTCTTCGGGGTGGGGTGGGCACGTGGCAGTGGTCCAGAGGCCAAAATGGGCACAGCAGCAATGGCTCTCGCCCGTGGACGATTTAAGAAAATTTAAGAAAATTTTAAGAAAATTATTTGGAGGTCTTGAAGCGGAGGCTTGACAGCCATCTGTCAGGAATGCTTTGATGGTGTTTCCTGCTTGGCAGGGGGTTGGACTGGATGGCCCTTGGGGTCTCTTCCAACTCTAGGATTCTATGATTCTAAAGCACCCCCCCCCCAATAATCCTGGGAATTGTAGCTTACTCCTCGCAGCGCTACAATTCCTAGCAGCGGCAGAAAAGCTCCCTTTTCCCTGCTGACTGGGTGCGGGTACAGGACGGTGGAGATGGAGACCCCCATGGTGGAAATCGGAGGGGATGTCTTCCGACTCCCCGGAACCCCAAACCGCCACACCTGCGGGCTTAAGAGTTTGAAGAGTTTGGATTTGATATCCCTCTTTATCACTACCCAAAGGAGTCTCAAAGCGGCTAACATTCTCCTTTCCCTTCCTCCCCCACAACAAACACTCTGTGAGGTGAGTGGGGCTGAGAGACTTCAGAGAAGTGTGACTAGCCCAAGGTCACCCAGCAGCTGCATGTGGAGGAGCGGAGACGCGAACCCGGTTCACCAGATTACAAGTCCACCGCTCTTAACCACTACACCACACTGGCTCCCTCAAGCCAAACTGGGACCCTTACTTAGGGCCGGGAGACGGATCACACACCTACCACAGGAGGCAAACTTGAGGGAGAGGACGCAGCTCTCGTGCAAATGCAGCTGGTACTTCTCAGACTTGGTCACGTGAAGGATCTCGACGTGGCTGCTCTCCATGCCGACCGCCAGCCACTCGCCCGTTGGGCAGTAGCCCAGGGAGAAAATCTGCAGGCGAGAGTGGTCAGAGTCAGCTCAGTGCACTCAAAGGGAATGTGGTGGAAATGACGGGTAGATGGTATTTAACACCATCGAAACTCGCTAAAACGTAGAGGACAACATCTAGCGAGCGTTGGGAACGTAAGGAAAAGGAAGGTACAGCCGAACCTCTACTTACCACCCCCTTTTCTTACGGTCGCGACCGCAGAAAACCCGGAAGTAACCGGCGGGTTTGCCGCCATTCGCGCATGTGCAGGAGCGGCGATCGCCGTTTGCACATGAGCAGAATCAGGCGATTGCGGTTCGCACATGCACACAGCGGCGCCTCTCCCAGCGACCCGTTTCGACCTCCGGAACGGATTATGGTCGCAAATAGAGGTTCCACTGTATCTTTTACCGTATGTGTTGGACTTGTAAAGAGGTAAGGGAAATGGTATATACAGGTGAAACTCGAAAAATTAGAATATCGTGGAAAGGTTCGTTTCTTTCAGTAATTCAACTTAAAAGGTGAAACTAATATATGAGATAGACTCATGACATGCAAAGCGAGATATGTCAAGCCTTTATTTGTTATAATTGTGATGATTATGGCGTACAGCTGATGAGAACCCCAAATTAACAATCTCAACTTTGGGGTTTTCATCAGCTGTGCGCCATAATAACAAACAAAGGCTTGACATATCTCGCTTTGCATGTCATGAGTCCATCTTGTATATTAAACTCCAGTAGCTAATGGAAACAATTGCTTACATGAATGGACTTTTCCATGATATTCTAATTTTTTGAGTTTCACCTGTATATACAGCCATACCTCGTGTTACTTCACGTTGCGGCTTTTCAGGTTACGAATGCGGCAAAAACGGAAGTGCACAGTAGCGGCGCTCTACTGACGGACTTTTCGGGGTGCGGACGGCACCCCGAAACAGATCGTGTTCGTAAGTAGAGGTACCGCCTTAATGAGTTAAAGGAAATGTTTAAAAACACTTTTGTTAAAAAAAAGAAGCCTTTTTACTGGGTATAGTAGGTGAAGAGATACCGAAAAATGACAAAATACTGTTCATGTATGCAACAGCAGCGGCAAGAATCCTTTTAGCCGCAGAAACGGAAGCAACATGAATTAGCAACCAAAGGAGAGTGGCAGATGAAAATGATGGACTTTGCGGAACTGGCGAAGCTGATGGGAAAAACATTTCCCATTTATCCACTTCCGGAATGCGCCAAGCAAAAGGGGTGGTTTTAAACCAGTGTGTTGTGTACATCACACACCCAGCCGCCACCCTCCCCCCCTCCAAAGCTGACCTGAGAGCTGAAGTCGTGCTGTTGAAGCTGGCGCCCTTCCCGGAGGTCCCAGCACCGCACGGTGTTGTCCAGGCCTCCTGTCCAAAGCTTGGTGCCATAATTGGAGATGTCGATGCAACTGGCGCCGTCCGTGTGGCCCTGGAACTGCCTGGAATGGAAGTGAGAAGGAAGTCACCCTATATCCCAGGAATGACAGATTAGTCACGTTGGAATAAGCCATCCACTGAGTCTCACACAGCGCTGGTGCTTCGAAGCCCCAATAGACAGCTGAACTCTGGGCCTTCAAAGCACCGTGTGCTATTTTCTGAAATCTTTCAGAACCCCTGACTAGCAAATCATCATCATCAACCTTTTATTGGCATCAAACAAACATACATACAAAACAGAAGCGGATTAATACTCATCTAGGAGAGAAAGGCTGGATCAGGACACCCTTTCTCTCCTAGATGAGTGGCCTCCGGTATCCAATTCAGAAGTCAGAAGTTATAAGTTTAATTGGCCAGATGAAAGTAGGAAAGTTTGCAGGCCCTGACGCCATTCCACCTGAACTGACTAGCAAATCAAGCAGTTCTGACTTATGGGTCACCCCTGCACTACAGAAGAATGGGCTGGGTCTTGCACAGAGCCGGTGCTTTGAAGCCCCAATAGGCAGCTGAACTTTGGGCCTTCAAAGCACAGCGTGCCATTTCCGGAAAGGAAGGGAGAAGAAAGGAAGGGAGGCTGTGCTCAGAGTTCTCCAGTGGATTTGACTTGATGATTCTATAGTTTTTATATTGCAAACGTCTTTGAGGATTCCCCACCCACCCACCCTACAGCCAAGAGGCACGTAGGTGCCAACTCCCCGGGGCCCTGGGTGCCTGAGCACCTGTAAATTTCGGCACCAGGGCCATGCATGCCAAATGGCACCCACAGCCCCGGGCACCCACGGTCATGGGGCCAAGCTGGCACTCCTGAAACAACGTATAAATCTCATGAAATAAATAGATACAGTGGTAACTTGGTTCTCAAACACCTTGGTACTCAAACAACTTGGAACCCAAACATTGCAAACTTCTTTTTCAGAAGCCAAACGCACTCCGCTTTGAGTGTTACAATGAGGTCTGTCTGTTTTTGCTATTTATTTTGCGTTTTGGTCTATGCGGCTCTTTTTGTTTTGTTTGTGACTGTGTGGAACCCAGTCCAGCTACTGATGGACTGACTGTGTGACCGCAGTACGTTGTTTACTGCTTTCATTTTATGGATCTGCGGTCTCGTTCGATAGTAGAATTCACGTTAAATTTTACGTTTTAGGGGTTGTTTTTAAAAGTCTGGAACGGACTTTCATCCATTTTGCATTCCTTTCTATGGGAAAGCGCCCCTTGGTTTTGGAACGGACCTCCAGAATGGATTAAGTCTGAGGACCAAGGTACTGTCAGGATGCCCTACACGCGAGTAGAACCTTGACAGAGACACTTGCCCGACTGGCATGTTCCCTCCCTCCTGGGCGATTGTTCAGGAGTTTCAAAAGCATTCATCAGCCCGAACATCACAGCGACTGATGCCAGAAGACATCAGCACACTTAGGGATCCGCAGAGGTCTGCACAGTTGCGTAACAGAACTCAGCATTTAGGCTAATCTACTTTATTTACATATAAATACGCATGGCTCCCCCCCCTCTGGCATCAGAAGGCAAAGAGAAAGAACAAAGGACAATAGTCCCACTTCAGGGAACACAGTAAGACAAACATCCTGTCTTCGTCACATCCCATTCCTGTGGAACCAAAAAACATACCCAGTCGTGATAGACAACAAACCCATGACCGTACCCCTGTAGAATAATTATTGCAGGGTTTCTCCAGGTGTGCGGCGTTTATAGAATCATAGAATCACAGAGTTGGAAGAGACCACAAGGGCCATCCAGTCCAACCCCCTGCCAAGCAGGAAACACCATCAAAGCATTCCTGACAGATGGCTGTCAAGCCTCCGCTTAAAGACCTCCAAAGAAGGAGACTCCACCACACTCCTTGGCAGCAAATTCCACTGTCCAACAGCTCTTACTGTCAGGAAGTTCTTCCTAATGTTTAGGTGGAATCTTCTTTCTTGTAGTTTGAATCCATTGCCCCGTGTCCGCTTCTCTGGAGCAGCAGAAAACAACCTTTCTCCCTCCTCTATATGACATCCTTTGATATATTTGAACATGGCTATCATATCACCCCTTAACCTTCTCTTCTCCAGGCTAAACATACCCAGCTCCCTAAGCCGTTCCTCATAAGGCATCGTTTCCAGGCCTTGGACCATTTTGGTTGCCCTCCTCTGGACACGTTCCAGCTTGTCAGTATCCTTCTTGAACTGTGGTGCCCAGAACTGGACACAGTATTCCAGGTGAGGTCTGACCAGAGCAGAATACAGTGGTACTATTACTTCCCTTGATCTAGACGCTATACTCCTATTAATGCAGCCCAGAATTGCATTTTTTATCCGGTTGTTGAGGGTGGAAGGGCGTTCTGTGGCCAATAAATCTCACCTGACCATAGTCTGGTTCTGCAAGTCCCAGACCACAATGTTCCCATCGCTGCAGCAGGAAAAGCAGACCTTGGCATCGGGGCTGATGGCGAGGGCATAGCAGGCCGGGGCAGAGGAAGTCAGCTCCGCCTTGATCCGGGGAGTCGGAGCCGCCAGGTCCCAGATGGAGAGGGTGCTGGCCTCCCCGCCCACGATCAGGCTCCGCCCATCTGGGAGGAGCTTGCACGACCGGATATAGTTGTCCCGGTTCTGGGCAGGGAGACAAGAGGCGAGAGAATGACGGGAAAGCAGGACGCCACGTCCCAACCACGAGGATCTTTCATTGGAGGACGGACGGCGGCTAACAGATCGAGGTTGAATCCTGACAAGACAGAAGGACTGTTTTGGGGGGACAGGGGGCAGGCAGGTGTGGGGGACTGCCTGGTCCTTAATGGGGTAACTGTGCCCCTGAAGGATCTGTGTCCAGGGCAGCTGTCTACCAGCTCCATCTGGTATGCAGGATGAGACCATCCCTGCTCGTAGACTGTCCAGAATGGTGCATGCTCTGGTTATCTCCCACTTCGACTACTGCCATGCGCTCTATGTGGGGCTACCTTTGAAGGTGACCTGGAAATTACAATTAATCCAGAATGCGGCAGCCAGACTGGGGACTGGGAGTGGCTGCCAAGACCATACAGGTGAAATTCGAAAAATTAGAATATCGTGGAAAGGTTAGTTTCTTTCAGTAATTCAACTTAAAAGGTGAAACTAATATATGAGATAGACTCATGACATGCAAAGCGAGATATGTCAAGCCTTTATTTGTTATAATTGTGATGATTATGGCGTACAGCTGATGAGAACCCCAAATTCACAATCTCAACTTTGGGGTTTTCATCAGCTGTACGCCATAATCATCACAATTATAACAAAGCAAAGGCTTGACATATCTCGCTTTGCATGTCATGAGTCTATCTCATATATTAAACTCCAGTAGCTAATGAAAACAATTGCTTACATAAATGGACTTTTCCACGATATTCTAATTTTTCGAGTTTCACCTGTATAACACTGGTCTTGATAGATCTCCATTGGCTCCTAGTACGTTTCCAAGCACAATTCAAATTGTTGGTTCTAACCTTGAAAGTCCTCAACAGTCTCGGCCCAGTATACCTAAAGGAGCGTCTCCACCCCCATCGTCCAGCCTGGACACTGAGGTCCAGCTCCAAGGGTCTTCTGGCGGTTCCCTCCCTGCGAGAAGCGAGGTTACAGGGAACCAGGCAGAGGGCCTTCTCGGTGGTGTCGCCCTCCCTTCAGATGTCAAGGAAATAAACAACTATCTGACTTGTAGAAGACATCTGATGGCAGCTGCAGTAGGAAACCATCTTGCAAGGACCACAAGAGCACCCAAGTCCTGGGAGACTCTAGGGATGCGCCTGGGAAACCGAGTCACGCAAGCCAACGCACCCGCCCGTCCTCGTACATACCAGGCAATCCAGCTGGGCCACGGGGGTCTTTGCGCCCGGCTGGGCCACGTCCCACACCTTCAATGCAATCCAGCTGGGCCACGGGGGTCTTTGCGCCCGGCTGGGCCACGTCCCACACCTTCACGCAGCCTTTGCCCCCCGTGTAGACGTGCTGCGTGGAATTGCTGATGGTGACGGCGCAGACCACCTCCCCGTGCGTCAGCGTGTGGAGCTGGCGGGCGTGGCGAGGGATGCCCGAGCCGATGAGGGCGTCGGGCGGGAAGGGCACCGGCTGCATCTGCCCGTCGGAGCTGACGTGGAAGGAGTACGCTCTGCAGGGGAAGCGGGGAGCAGGCTTTGGGGTGTGTGTGTGGAAACGGAACGGCCCCCTGGGCTTCGCAGAAAGACCCCGGACCGCGATTCCCTGCGGGGTGAGGCCTCCTTCCAAGGGCTAAGGAAGGTGCTTCGAACTGCCATTCCCCTAAAATCTTTGCCGCTGTTGAACTAAATAAACACACGACTTAAGGAAAACTTCTATGGAGGTCTGCACCAAACGAGGGAGACCTTGCAAAAAAAAATGGTTTGCGGTGTGGGCCTCTCCTGCCCTGCCAGCCAAGCCCTTTCCCCATAAACTCCATTCCGGTCCTCTCTGCCACCCACCCCCCCCAAAAAACCAAACACAGAACTGTCCACACAAGTGAAAGCTGCAAATAACAATGTTTGGGTGTGGAGCGCTGTGTGCTTTTCTCGAGGGCTCTCCATGCCACTGTTTGTGAGACGTTCGGGGATGCCCTGGCTCCATCACTCAGCGGTGACGGGAGCCGCAATCTGAAAATCATCAGGCTACAAGACAAGAGGGTTCGAGTTTGCCCATCGGCCAGGAAAGTCACAGGGCGAACTTAAGCCGGTCCCTCTCCCTCTGTCCCTAACCTACTTCGTGGGGCTGTTGTGAATCAACATTTACCGTATTTTTCGCTCCATAGGGTGCACTGAACCATAGGGTGCACCTCGTTTTTAGAGGAGGAAACCCAGAATTTTTTTCCCCTGGTTTTCCTCCTCTAAAAGCCCTGTTTTTTGAGGATCAGCTAAAAGTTTAGCAACTTTTTTTGCAAAGGGAAAAGCCCTGTTTTTTTGAGGATCAGCTAAAAGTTTTGCAGCTTTTTTGCAAAGGGAAAAGCCCTGGTTTTTTGAGGATCAGCTAAAAGTTTTGCAGCTTTTTTTGCAAAGGGGGAAAAGCAAAGCTCCTTTTGCAAAGGGGGAAAAGCAAAGAGGAAAAGCCCCGTTTTTATGGGGTTCAACTCACATTTCTGCAGCTTCTAAAGGAAAGGGAGCCTTTTCTACAGTTTCCAGACAGATAATCTAATCAGCCAGTCACATGTCGCTGGGGAAACAAACAACCTCCCTCTGCAGCACATTCAACAATGGAGGGCGGGGCTGAAAGGGAGCCGGGACTCTTATCTCTCTCCCGATCTCTTGCTGATCAGCTGCTGAGCGGGGTCCTTTCAACACCCCCTTTTCTCTTTGTAAAATAAAAAGCATGATCCTCTTTTGGCCCCTGGGCAATTCGGCTCCAGGGACCACCATTCGCTCCATAAGACGCACAGATATTTCCCCTTACTTTTTAGGAGGAAAAAAGTGCATCTTATGGAGGAAAAATACGGTATTCATTTAAGGCTAAACAGTTTGCTTTTCAAAGCCGGCAGCGCCCAATGATCTTCCGAAGAAAGCAGGGCGGATGCAAAAACAGGAGACGGAAATTCTCGATTTATTATTGTCAACGTCCGTTAGCTCAGAGGCTCAGACACAGGAATGCAAAAGGGGGAGATTTTTAGACTCGGTTTACTGTCGTCGTTCCTTCGCTTTCGAGGCTCAGCCTGTTCAATTCCAGCCCCGATGAAGAACCCTCTCCCCATAGGGGCACAGGACAACCTGTTACTTACGGTTTGCCACCCGGAACGGAAGGCAGGGAAGCCGAGGCGGTCGAAGCTCTTAAGTGAGGGTGAGATTCAAAGGCTACCTGCAGACGGAATCAAGAAGAGGCACTGTCAACAGGGAGAGGCTGTTGCCGAGTGGTTAGAGCACCCGCTTGGCAAACAAACCCGGGCCCAACCTTTGGGATCTGCAGCTAAAGAACAGCAGAGATCAGCGCCTGCCCTTTGGAACTCCCTGCCACTTGAGAAGCTTCCCTCACTGCACTCTTTCTGATGCCGGCTCAAATTCTTTGTCACACAAGTTTAGGAAGCTGGCACAAGCTCCAATCTGCTTCTCACCTCTCGTTTTAACTCTAAATTATTGCTGTTTGTTTTTCTTACCATTTCATCTTTTTCTGTAAACTGCTTTGAAGCATTTGTTTAGAAACAAACAAACAAGCAGAATATTAAATTTTGTAGAGGAATAATATTCCTGTTTTGATCAGACTTTGTTCAAACCATGAGGACCAGAGTCTTGCTTTTTAAAAAAAGGGGGGGATGGGTGGGTGGGAATTGCCCTGTTTGCATTTTAGTGTAAACCTGCCAGAATAATCAGTGGATCAAAACGCCCTTTTCGAACTTGATCTTTTGCTGAAGCTCACAATGCCGGTCTCCAGCTCAAAAACGGGGTGCGTAACAACCCCGTCTTCTCAAATAATAAGCATACAGGTGAAACTCGAAAAATTAGAATATCGTGGAAAAGTCCATTTAGGTAAGCAATTGTTTTCATTAGCTACTGGAGTTTAATATATGAGATAGACTCATGACATGCAAAGCGAGATATGTCAAGCCTTTGTTTGTTATAATTGTGATGATTATGGCGTACAGCTGATGAAAACCCCAAAGTTGAGATTGTTAATTTGGGGTTCTCATCAGCTGTATGCCATAATCATCACAATTATAACAAATAAAGGCTTGACATATCTCGCTTTGCATGTCATGAGTCTATCTCATATATTAGTTTCGCCTTTTAAGTTGAATTACTGAAAGAAACGAAACTTTCCACGATAACCTAATTTTTCGAATTTCACCTGTATCTTGTAATTTATGGACCTAACAGGCATCTAAAGCCATTTGCACGTAACAAAATATGTATTTGATCAAAGTAATTGTTGAACTGAAATACAATTAAGAAGCATATTAATAGTGAAATAATTATTAACTCTAACTTAAAATGATTTTTTATTCATAAACTTAATAATGCAAACACATTTCTCCTTTAATTTTTTGGGGGCCCCCAAGAGAGTAGGGCCCTAAACTATAGCTTGTTTAGCTTATACGTAAATCCGGCACTGCTCCAACCCCCTGCAATCTTTCTGTATATTTACTTGCGGGGGTTAAAAACAGCCTCTCAGCTTACCATGGGGGAACGTCCGTACAGAACCGTCCCGCTAATTTGCGGAGAGAGGTGTATGCTGACGTACGATCGCGGAGCGGTGAGGTCGCCGTTGAGTGTGGCTTGGGGCATCAGCCCGAAGGACGAAGCGTATGAACTGGCCATGCTCAGGGGACTCCGGAGGGCTAGGAAGAAAAGAAAGATTGGGGTGGGGAGGAGACTCCATAAAGCCAAATAGATCATATTATGCTGCCGTTTTAAAGGTAAAGTTAAAAGGAACCCCTGACCGCTAGGTCCAGTCGCGGACGACTCTGGGGTTGCGGCGCTCATCTCGCTTTACTGGCCGAGGGAGCCGGCGTACAGCTTCCGGGTCATGTGGCCAGCATGACTAAGCCGCTTCTGGCGAACCAGAGCAGCGCACGGAAACGCCGTTTACCTTCCCGCCGAGCGGTACCTATTTATCTACTTGAACTTTGACGTGCTTTCGAACTGCTAGGTGGGCAGGAGCTGGGACCGAGCAACGGATTGGTCCATCTGCCAGCAAGTCACTTTGGGGCGCCTTCTGACACCTGAATTTATTTGCATTAAAAATGCCTCGGTTCTCGAACTCAATCCGTTCTGGAAGTCCGCCTGACTTCCAAAACCAAGGCACGGCTTCTGATTGGCTGATTGGACGGATTGGTCCGTCTGACTTCCGAAATGTTCAAAAAACCAAGACACGGCTTCTGATTGGTGCAGGCGCCCCGGAAACAATAGCCGGCAGCCGCACCGGACGTTCGGCTTCCGAAAAACGTTCGAGAAAACCGGAACACTTACTTCCGGGTTTTCGGCGTTTGGGAACCAAGGCGTTTGAGAAGTAAGTTACCACTGTATTCCAAACCAAACAACGCTCTGCGTTCCTGCCAAAACGGGTCTCTCAGGCGCCACGGACATGCGCAGACGCGATTTCCGGCACCGCTCGGCAAGTCGCCATGGCGCGTTGCGCTGGGGGCTGAGTTTGCGGGCGGCTCGTGGGCCGATGTCTGGGCTACAGCGTCCGACCAGGACCTGGAAGACTTCTCTCCACCTTGTTTTCACTCTATTGGAAATTTTCAATAAAGTATAATTAAATAATAAAAAAAAGAATTGCAAAAACGACTTACTGATGGCATCTGTGGTGGATGGCTTAGAGGAGACCTGTTGGAGTTGAGGGGCACAGCTGGGGCCGAGGCCAGGGGTTAGGGAATCGTGGGGGGGAGAGAGGCTGGTGGATTTGCAGGTGGCAGGGTTGTCGTCATTCTGTGGGGGGAAAGGAAAAAAGAGGGTGCCCATTTTAAGGAACGAGGCGCTTTTTAATACACGTCGCGAACTTGTCCTAAAGTACCAGTTCATTCTTTATTTTTTATTTTTATATTTAAAATAAGCCTCCTTCTGGTTTTTTTTTGGGGGGGGGAGGGCAGGTAGGAAAAGCCTTTTCGCCGCACAGCAGGGCTGTCATTATTCATGGAGCGGAGCCTGTGCTAATCCGATTGAGCTCAGCCACTCACCCAGTGTGCATTTTTTTGGGGGGGGGGAGGAGCCTGCCCTCCAGCCTGTCTGGGGAGGGGGGGCAGGTTGCCAGATGAAGCCTTGGGGATTTGACAGAAGGATCAATGCCGTCCTCCATCCTTCGAGCTGCTGTCGTCCTCCTCCTGCGCTGATGTTTCAATCCAGAGATCTTGGCAGGTTTCGGGGAGATCAATAGGATTTGCTCTCTCTCTCTCTCTCTCTCTCTCTCTCTCTCTCTCTCTCTCTCTCTCTCTCTCTCTTTCTCTCTCTCCCTCCCTCCCTCGGTCGCACTGTGTGTTTTAAACACACACACACACACACACCCCAAAGAAAGTGCCAGCCAGACAGAAAGAGGAGGGAGGAAAAAACCCTCCACAAAAAGAATTATCACCACTTCAATGACCTCTGTTTGGGACGCTCTCCTCCCTGTCTAACCCAGATGGTACGCCAAGCTTCCCCCCCCCAATGGCCCCCCCTCAAGCCCCTCGCTCCCTGCAAGGCGGCGCTAATAGCAATTAATTATACATTAAAATCCTCTGAGGAATCTCAAAGCCCCCCCCCCGTGGGCCACTAATTAACGGAGCCACGTGCCCCCCCCTTGTGCATTTGAGGAAGAGGCTGGTTGGGAGTGGGTGGGTGGGAAGGGAGGGTGTATGGGGGGGGAGGCATGCACACACACACACACCCCCAGAGGAGAACAAGGGGGACACACCCCCAGAGGAGAATAAGGGGGAGGGGGCGGATCCGCTACTCGGAAGCAGGAGGAGACACATCTCAAAATGGAACCCAGGCGTCCGGCTCTGGCGAGGATGCGAATCTGCTGGGCTGAAAATTGCAAAAAAACAAGAACAACAGCAACACAACAACAAAAAACCAAACCAAAACCGACACAAGTTTTGGATGGGGTTTTTTTGGTGGGGGGGGGGGCCTAAGGGAGAACAGAATAAAAACGTGTTGTATCAGAGGTGGCAAAAGGGGTATTTCACGGTGAGCATGCTCTTGCAGAGAGGAGTTCCCTCTTAAGTAGAGCACCCACCTTCAGAGGCAGTCTATCTCCAGATAACTATCTGGTGGCAAGAGAGGAAAAACAACCCTGCAGGGATGGCTTTTTCCCTTTCTGGGCTGCCCACAGCTGGAAACCAGATACTGGGGCTGGGTGGCTATAGAAGAGTCCATCTAGTCCAGCATCATGTTCTCACAATGGCAGACCAGATGCTTGTGGGATACCAACAAGCAGGATTCGAACACAAGAGCAACTCTCCCCTCCTGCGGTTTCCGGCAACTGGGATTCGGAAGTAATTCGGAGGCAGCGTGTAGCCGCCATGGCTAGCGGCCGCCGATAACCCTCCCCTCCACGCATCAGACTGTGGGCAGATCAAATCCAATAGGTCCGTGATGTTGTGAGTTTGGGGCGGGTCAGTCTAGATGATGCCCTGAGACCCCTTCCGATATCAAACGCAGATTGGAAAGTCCCATCTTGGCCAGTGCAGACACCACTCAGCTAGATGGACCAAGCAAAACAATAACTCCCCTACCCAAGAAAGGCTGTAGAATATTAATCAGCCGAAGGCCTGACCAAAAAGGAACACTTTTGCCTGGCACCTAATAATGAAAGCGCCAAGCGAACCTCTCTGGGGAGAGCATTTCACAGACGGGGAGCCACTACAGAAAAGGCCCTGTTCGTGTGCTGCCACCCTCCGGACCTCTCATGGAGGAGGTGCACGAAAAAGGGCCTCAGAGGATGATCTCAGGGTCCGGGTTGGTTCATATGGGGAGAGGCGGTCTTTGGGGTATTGTGGTTCTGAGCTGTTTAAGGCTTTATAGGTCCGAACCAGCGCTTTGAATTGGGAAACTGATTGGCAGCTGGTGCAGTCGGGCCAGGATCGGTGCAATATGCTCAAACCGTCTTGCCCCCAGTGAGCCACCTGGCTTCTGAATAATAATAATAATAATAATAATAATAATAATAATAATAATAACAACAACAACAATAATATATTATTTGTACCCAGCCCATCTGGCTGGGTCCCCACAGCCGCTCTGGGCGGCCTCCAACAGATTTTAAAGTACATTAAAATGTCACAGGTTAAAAACTTCCCTAAACAAAAATTCCCTGCTGAATTCTGCACCAGCTGAAGTTTCCAGGCAGTCTTCAGGGGCAGCCCTACGCATAACACAATTGCAGTAATCTAGCCTAGACGAGCCAGTTATTCACGGAGAACAGAGCTGCCCGACACCATACTGTGGTAAAACCCGGAACTCCGATCTAGCAGTGTCTTTTTAACCTTCTTATATGTCTACCAGCTCCATCTGGTACGCAGGATGAGACCCTCCCTGCCCGCAGACTGTCTGGCCAGAGTGGTGCATGCTCTGGTTATCTCCTGCTTGGACTACTGCCATGCGCTCTACGTGGGGCTCCCTTTGAAGGTGACCCAGAAACTACAACTAATCCAGAATGCGGCAGCCAGACTGGGGACTGGGAGCGGCCGCCGAGACCACATAACACCGGTCCTGAAAGACCTACATTGGCTCCCAGGACGTTTCCGAGCACAATTCAAAGTGTTGGTGCTGACCTTTAAAGCCCTAAATTCAGCCCAGTATACCTGAAGGAGCGTCTCCACCCCCATCGTCCAGCCCAGACACTGAGGTCCAGCTCCGAGGGCCTTCTGGTGGTTCCCTCCCTGCGAGAAGTGAGGTTACAGGGAACCAGGCAGAGGGCCTTCTCGGTGGTGGCGCCCGCCCTGTGGAATGCCCTCCCACCAGATGTCAAGGAAATAAACAACTATCTGACTTTTAGAAGACATCTGAAGGCAGCCCTGTTTAGGGAAGTTCTTAATGTGTGATGTTTTATTGTGTTTTTAATATTCTGTTGGGGGCTGCCCAGAGTGGATGGGGAAACCCAGCCGGAAGGGCAGGGTATAAGTAATAAATTGTTGTTGTTTTGTTGTTGTTTTGTTGTTGTTGTTGTTCAAACATCTCCGCAAGCTTCGCTCATCCACTTCCAAGCCTCAACTTCGCAACCTCCTGCTGAAAACATTTTTTTTGTACCCAGAAATGCGTGCGTCGCGAAAACCCCTATGTTCAGAGCGAGTCACATCGAAATGCTGATCGGTTTTCATCAGCACTTTGGGGATGCAACCTGCAACTCTGCAAACACGGAGGAGATTGGCGGGTGGGTAGGAAACGAGAAAGAGTTGCGACCCATTTGCCCATCCCTAGATGGAAGAGACCCCGGATGTCTGAACCCCTGGATCGCGGCTGCCAGCCAGGGTAGACAACAGCCGGCTAGATGGGTCTGGCTGGCGATATGCACCCCGCTCCGCTTACCGGGCTCTGCTCTTTCGCTTTGAGGGGGGTGTCGCTCCTGCTTGACGGCAGAGAGGCAGGGCTGCCGGGGAGATCCCTCCGTCCCGGGACGACCTTCGCGGCAGATGCGCACGCAGGGCTGCCGTGTTCGGAAGGAGGGTCCTGTGCAAAAAAAGAGAGCGAGGATTGCAGGAAGGAAGGGTGAAAGTGCTCAAATGAATTCCTTTTTTAAAAATAAATAAATAATAAATAAAAACTGGTCGATTCCAGTCCCCATTACAGTGGTACCTCGGGTTACAGATGCTTCAGGTTACAGACTCCGCTAACCCAGAAATAGGAATAGGAATAGGAATAATTTATTATTGGCCAAGTACATTTTCCAACATACTTGGAATTTGTTTCGGCTACATTGCAATGTAAACATACAGACACTGTTCCTCTCACAATACAAAGAAGCAAAGAAACCCCACCCATATTTTACCTCCCCTTCAGCTATACAACTACGAATTTAACAATTTAATGGCACAAGGGAAAAAACTATTCTTGTGCCTGGCCGATTTTGTATATGAAGTCCTGTAGCGACGTCCAGATGGAAGTAAATCAAGCAGATGATGACCGGGATGTAAAGGATCTGCTACAATTCTCTCTGCTCTCTTCCTAACTCGAGCATTAAAACTTTGCTTCAGGATAAGAACAGAAATTGTGCTCTGGCGGCACAGCGGCAGCGGGAGGCCCCATTAGCTAAAGTGGCACTTCAGGTTAAGAACAGTTTCAGGTTAAGAACAGGCGTCCGGAACGAATTAAGTATGTAACCAGAGGTACCACTGTATTTCGTTTGTTTGTTCCTTAGTTCATTAAATTTCTTGGTCTCTGCGATGATACATTTTACACATCACTTGGGAAGACAGGTGAACTAATGCCAGTGTACGGGAAGAAGCAAAGATCGCCAGTGTCGAAGCGATGATTCTTCAACATCAACTTCGTTGGACTGGCCACATTGTGGGAAGCGTAATGCTGGCAGTCAACAAAAGAGGTTCAAAGACCCTCTCAAGGCAAATCTAAAAAAATGTAGTATAAACACCGACAACTGGGAAACACTGGCCTGCGAGCGCTCCAGTTGGAGAACAGCCTTGACCAAAGGTGTCATGGGCTTTGAAGACACTCGAACTCAGGACGCAAGGGAGAAACGTGCTAAGAGGAAGGCACGCTTGGCAAACCCCACCGTGATCAACTCCCGCCCGGAAACCAATGTCCCCACTGTGGAAGGACGTGTGGATCCAGAATTGGCCTCCACGGTCACTTACGGACTCCTTGTTAAAACCGTGTTTATGGGAGTCAACCTTACTCGGCTACGAGGGATGGCCAAAGAAGATCTAGGATATAATATTGAAATGGCTGCGTGGAATGTAGATATGAAATTCATAGCACGCTATACACCGAAAGAAAACTGTTAGGAAATGATGCACAGACGGTATTTGACACCTAGCAAGTTAGCAAAAATGTGCAGATCAAAATCGAACGTATGCTGGAAACATAGGGAGAAAGAAGGTACTGTATATTCTGGCGTATAAGACTACTTTTTAATCCAGGAAAATCTTCTCAAAAGTCGGGGGTCGTCTTATACGCTGGGTGGAGAATCTGTGGTCGATTATATCTAAAACTCTGTATTTTAATTGGAAAAGTTGTGGGTCGTCTTATCCGGAAAATACGGTACTTTTTATCACATGTGGTGGCCTTGTAAAAACTTTCTGGGAAATGATTTGTAATGAATAGAAGAAAATGTTTAAAATTAAAAAAACTAATATTTTCTTTTAGGGATAATTGGTACGGAATTCCCAAAAGACACACACACACCCAGAAAAAAACCCCGTTTATGTATTCTACAACTGCAGCCAATGTGATTTATGCTCAAAAATGGGAAGAAGTTTCAGTACTAACCAAGGAGGAATGGCAGACTCAGTTAATGGACTATGCCGAAATGGCAGAACTTACAGGAGCAATAAGGAACCAAGAGGGGGGGGAAAGACCTTTATAAAAGACCGAGAGAAATTTGTGGATTATCTGAAATGTTACTGTACACGTATAAATTCATTAGCTGGATTAACTTAAACGAAACAGTTAAAATTAATGTTAAAAGTTAACTAGGGAGTAATTTATAATTGTAGTAATCAAGGAGATGCAGTGTTACAAATTTAAAAAAATAAGAAACCGCAAAAGGAGTGGAGAAAGTCAAAATACATCTGAGGGGGGAAAAGACCTTTATAAAATACTGAGGGAAATTTGTGGATTATCTGAAATTTTACTGTACACATATAAATTCATTAGCTGGATTAACTTAAACGAAACAGTTAAAATTAATGTTAAAAGTTAACTAGGGAGTAATTTATAATTGTAGTAATCAAGGAGATGCAGTGTTACAAATTAAAAAAAATAAGAAACCGCAAAAGGAGTGGAGAAAGTCAAAATACATCTGTTTGTTGGAAAATAGTGGATTGTAGTTATATGAAAAAATTTCTGAAAAATTGAAAAATAAAATTTATTTTTTTAAAAAAATGGTTGGTCTCTTTAGGTTTCCTAAGGCAACCACAGTATCATGAAGATTTGTGGAATTGGAAGGGGGAAGGGGGTCATCTAGTCCAATCCCCTGCAATGGAGGAATCATTCACCCCACGTGGGGCTCGAACCCACAACCCTGAGATTAAGAGTCTCAGGCACTACAAAAGCGACTCGCAGCCAAACACCCAGACGAACCTGCTTTTCTCTCAGCGGAAGACCCAGGGACAGCTTGCGGCCTAAATCGAAACACAACGCATCTTATAAACGGGCAATAAACGCCACTTTGGACGGGGGGGGAAACGCTTCCCTCGCCAATGCTAGAATTCGTGGACCTCTTCATCCTGTACGCGGTTAAACTATGGAACTCCCTGCCTCAGGAGGCAGGCATGAGACTGACAACCTGGACGGCTTGAAAAGAAGAACGCACAAATTCATGATCTAAGGAAGGGGGCTTCCTTTTTTCCAGACGCCCCTCGGATCGTGCCGTCAGTGATTAAAAAGAAAAACCTTTGAGGAAACAGCCCACCTTGTGTCTTGCCTCGCTTCAATTCTTTATGAATATGTTTTTTTAAAGCACAGTCCTGTGCTAAGGGGGAGAGAGAGAGGAAGAAATAAACTCCGCGACCCGCATGAATTATGCAGGTTTGCTCTGCCGGTTTTTGCCGTCTTGCATAATTGAATTCTGCTCCGGGTGGGGGGGGGGGGCAATGGCTCTCGAGCCTGGAAGCCGAAGGCAGCCTCCGTCTCCGCAAACCACGATGCCACGTACCTCGTCCACGACCAAATTGTAGTCGCTTCTCTCCCCGTCGCTTTCCTGCAAGAGAAGGGGGAAAGGGGCAGGGTCCTTATGTGTCTCAGTACCTCGCAGCTCTCGAATCCAGCTCCCCCCCAAAAAACCTGGAGTAAGTTATATTCAAGAGTCGACCCGCCATAATAAAGAGACCTGAGTTAGTCATGGCCATTAACTGCAATTGGTCTACACAAGGGCAGGAATGAGAGTTCCCAGGGTCCCTGCAGGGGCAGGAATGAGAGTTTCCAGGGTCCCCATTGGAGGCAGGAATGAGAGTTCCCAGGGTCCCCATTGGAGGTAGGAATGAGAGTTCCCAGGGTCCCGGGGAGGCAGAAGTGAGAGTTCCCAGGGTCCCTGGGGGGAGCAGGAATGGGAGTTTCCAGGGTCCCCATTGGAGGTAGGAATGAGAGTTCCCAGGGTCCCTGGGGGGAGCAGGAATGGGAGTTTCCAGGGTCCCCATTGGAGGTAGGAATGAGAGTTCCCAGGGTCCCTGGAGGGGCAGGAATGAGAGTTCCCAGGGTCCCCATTGGAGGCAGGAATGAGAGTTCCCAGGGTCCCTGGGGGGAGCAGGAATGGGAGTTTCCAGGGTCCCCATTGGAGGTAGGAATGAGAGTTCCCAGGGTCCCTGGAGGGGCAGGAATGAGAGTTCCCAGGGTCCCCATTGGAGGCAGGAATGAGAGTTCCCAGGGTCCCTGGAGGGGCAGGAATGAGAGTTTCCAGGGTCCCCATTGGAGGTAGGAATGAGAGTTCCCAGGGTCCCTGGGGGGAGCAGGAATGGGAGTTTCCAGGGTCCCCATTGGAGGTAGGAATGAGAGTTCCCAGGGTCCCCATTGGAGGTAGGAATGAGAGTTCCCAGGGTCCCGGGGAGGCAGAAGTGAGAGTTCCCAGGGTCCCTGGGGGGGCAGGAATGAGAGTGGGGTCACCGGGGCCGGATCCGGAAGCGACACTTACGTAGAGCCTCACCTCCTCCTTGCCCTCTTGCTTGCGCTTGGCTCCTGCGCTGTCCAGCGGCTCCTCCTCACCTTGCAGGCTCTCAGGAGGAGAGGCAGAGTTGCTCTTTGGGGAGGAAGAAGAGGAGACATGCGACGATTCATTGGGGATGGGGTGTCCCCGAGAGAGCCGGGTGCGAGAGGGGGAATGACAGAGAAAGAGGGCGTTTTTGGCATCAAAAAGACTGCCCGTCCTCACGAAAATTCATTCACGTTTTAGCGAGCATTCGTCCTAAAGTAGTTTTTTTTATTTTTTTGCAAAAAGGCTTACCCGACTCGAAGCGTGTTCTGGAACAGGCAAGGCCAGCCAAGAAGGCATTCAGATAACCGAGGGAGACAAACAAAGAAACAAAGGAATTTAGTTAGACACACACCCCCTCCAAGCAAAAATATCGCCGTGCAGTGATAACGAGAGCGGTGAGTTGCAGGGGGATCATGGGAAACAGGGGAAATGGCTACCCTTAATCCAAGATAGCATCTGGAGGCCAGTTTCGTTTTGATTCAACGCAAGCCCTCCAAAGGGGAGAACAGAGACGCTACTCCAGAGCCCAGAATCGTAAAGTTGGAAGGGACCCCCCCACCTCTAGGGTCATCTAGCAATGCAGGGACCTCAGCTAAAGCATGCATGTATACAGGTGAAACTCGGAAAAATTAGAATATCGTGGAAAAGTCCATTTATATAAGCAATTGTCTTCATTAGCTACAGGAGTTTAATATATGAGATAGACTCATGACATGCAAAGCGAGATATGTCAAGCCTTTGCTTGTTATAATTGTGATGATTATGGCGCACAGCTGATGAAAACCCCAAAGTTGAAATTGTTAATTTGGGGTTCTCATCAGCTCTACGCCATAATCATCACAATTATAACAAATAAAGGCTTGACATATCTCGCTTTGCATGTCATGAGTCTATCTCATATATTAGTTTCACCTTTTAAGTTGAATTACTGAAAGAAATGAACCTTTCCACGATATTCTAATTTTTTGAGTTTCACCTGTAAATAAAGGAGGTAGTGTGCCTCTGCACATGATCAGAGAGCCTTTCTCCGTCTGCAGCAAAGAGCCACACGCAGGATCCAAGCACAAGAGCCACTCTCCCCTCTTGCCAGTTTCCAGCAAATGGATTTTGGAAGCGTTGATTGCTCCTACTGCGGAGTCAGAAGTAGAATCATCCTAGCTGGCAGCCATCCATAGACTCCCCCCCCCCATTCCACCCCAAATTTGTCTAATCCTCTTTGGAAGACACGAGAGTCCAGCAATATACGGCAGGCTGGAACTTGCCAGCCTCCACTTTGCCCTGCATGGGTAAAATAAAGAGAACAGGCCCGGCTAGAACCTTTATCCCTGACATGCTGGGTGTCTACTTGCAGGCAGAGGTTGTTCACACCCCTTTCTCCTTTTTCATAAGGGGGGGGGGAGATCTCTCCGGCCTGTGCTCTGAAGCGATGCAGCCCGTTCTCCTTCTTGCACATGTAGACATCGCTGCGTTGGGCCTTTCGAGGGTAGGTTCTTTTTTTTTTGAAATATTATTAATATAAAAGCATCGATAACGTGGTCGCCTGCGGAAGATCCCCGCGCCGTAGGCGACCAGGCGGCTTTTGAAATCAACGCGGATGTATTAGGCAGCGGTATGGAGGGAGGGAGAGACAGAGAAACAGAGAGACAGAGAGAAGGCCTTTATTCCTACCCACCCACCCAGAACAGAGAGGAAATTTGCCAAAAAGGGGGGTGGGGGGGTCTAAGAGGTACTGGATCCAATCCCACAACACAAGCCTGCCAAGAAGCATTTATAAGCTACATTTGGCTTTGATCACAGCCTTCATGCAAAACAATTTGTAACAAAAGAGGAGGGGGAGAGAGAGAGTGAGAGAGAAAGAAAGAGAGAGAGATGGAGAGAGCCCCCCAAACCACACACTTCTAAGAGCCAGCTGGGGCGACTCCAGATTGCACATGCTTGCCCCCATCGCTCCACAAGTCTAGACAGGTTCGTCTTGCAACTCTGCATTTCTCTAAAAGTGGTTTCTACCTGAGCTGTAAACATAGAGATTTTATATTCTATTCTATGGGGAGGGAAGCGGCCATCGGGGCACAAGACAATTTCACCCTTCAAAACCTTCTTGCCTCCTGAGAATTCACCGCCCCACTGCAGTCAAAGGGACTAAGAACTTGGAAAGCTAAAGCAAAAACAAAAACGAGGAAGGGAACGTTCTTGGGAAGGCGACCCCCCCCCACACACACACACCTCTGCCCCCTTGCACATAACTAGTCCCGGAAAAAAACTGTCCTGAGTTTGTTTCGCCTTCGACGGATTTCACGGCCCATCGCGTTTTCACAAACTCAATTCGGGAATCTTTCGCCCAATGTGGGACTCGAACCCACGACCCTGAGATTAGGACTTCCGTGCTCTACTGACTGTGCTATCCCCTTTTGCGTATTACTGCCCCCTGCAAGTCACTTTGGGGCTCCTTCTGACACCTGAATTTATTTGCATTAAAAATGCCTTGGTTCTCGAACTCAATCCGTTCTGGAAGTCCGCCCGACTTCCAAAACCAAGACGCGGCTTCTGATTGGCTGAATGGACCTGGAAGCAATGCCAACAGCCGAAATGGATGTTCGGCTTCCGAAAAACGTTCGCAAACCGGAACACTTACTTCTGGGTTTGTGGCGATGTGTTCCGTCAAATAAGCTGTTCGGGAACCAAGGTACTGCTGTATAAATTTTCACACACACACCCCAAGAACATAGAATCATAGAATCCTAGAGTTGGAAGAGACCCCAAGGGCCATCCAGTCCAACCCCCTGCCAAGCAGGAAACACCATCAAAGCATTCCTGACAGATGGCTGTCAAGCCTCCGCTTCAAGACCTCCAAAGAAGGAGACTCCACCACACTCCTTGGCAGCAAATTCCACTGTCCAACAGCTCTTACTGTCAGGAAGTTCTTCCTAATGTTTAGGTGGAATCTTCTTTCTTGTAGTTTGAATCCATTGCCCCGTGTCCGCTTCTCTGGAGCAGCAGAAAACAACCTTTCTCCCTCCTCTATATGACATCCTTTGATATATTTGAACATGGCTATCATATCCCCCCTTAACCTTCTCTTCTCCAGGCTAAACATACCCAGCTCCCTAAGCCGTTCCTCATAAGGCATCGTTTCCAGGCCTTGGACCATTTTGGTTGCCCTCCTCTGGACACGTTCCAGCTTGTCAGTATCCTTCTTGAACTGTGGTGCCCAGAACTGGACACAGTATTCCAGGTGAGGTCTGACCAGAGCGGAATACAGTGGTACTATTACTTCCCTTGATCTAGACGCTATACTCCTATTGATGCAGCCCAGAATTGCATTGGCTTTTTTAGCTGCTGCATCACACTGTTGACTCATGTCAAGTTTATGGTCTACCAAGACTCCTAGATCCTTTTCACATGTACTGCTCTCAAGCCAGGTGTCACCCATCCTGTATTTGTGCCTTTCATTTTTTTTGCCCAAGTGTAGTACTTTACATTTCTCCCTGTTAAAATTCATCTTGTTTGCTTTGGCCCAGTTCTCTAATCTGTTAAGGTCATTCTGAAGTGTGATCCTGTCCTCTGGGGTATTATACACAACACAGTCCATGCATTTAAAGGAGATCTGAAACAAAAGGTTTCCACCCAAAACTCCTGGGAACTGCAGGGTACTGGGTGTGGTTAGGAGGCCTCGATATTCCCCTCCTGGTACTACAACTCCCAGAGCAACCCAGGAAGAAGAAACGGTTGCAAAACCACTCTGGGAATTGTAGTAGTTCGGGGGGGCAGGGATGGAGGTCGCTAAACAAGTCCCATCAGCCACGTCGGCAGGGCCTGTTGGGAAATGTAGTTCGGCAAAACCCGGAGAACCAAAGTTTCCTCAACCCCAATACTTCTGTCCCCTTTTTTTCCGCTGCCTGGCTGTAGGCAACCCCCCCCCCTTTAAAAAGTGCATTCAGAAAGACAAGCGTGTCCCTGATCTCGTACAAAGGGCTGCTCTCACCATTAAGTAATCGCAACCTGTCCCAGACTTTTGCCCGCCCGGCGCATCTGGGATTTGCAAGCTGGGGGGTGGGGGGCGCGCCTTGGCAAGTCTCCCAGACCGCAGCCTTAATCTTTCAGGCTCTACCTCTCATTTTAGAAATCAACGGCCCACGCTAGAATTTAGCCACATCCGACCATGCAGCTGTTTCCCCGGGTCAAAAATAGTGCCAGTCTCCCCGGCATGTTGGAGAGACTTAATTTGCAAAGTTATTGTTATTAGTTTGGGCCCTTTCCTCCTGGAAAAACAGCTGCAGCGTGGAAAGAGGGGAATTGGGTGGGGGTGGGCGGTCGTAGGGTCCGAGAGGAACCCCAACCCCCTCGCACAGACCGCACTGCAAAGGTCTCTCACCCATAACCGGAAAGAGGCTTGACGTATCCCTCTTCTCCATCACACAAAGCACATTTTGACTGTAAGCTCTTTGGGGCAGAGACTTGTTCCATCCGCCGACCTGATGCTTTTTAATGTGAGACGCCAGTCGGGAGAGAGGAGGGTTTTTTTCCCCCCCTTGTTAGGAGAGGTCGCAGCACTCAGGGCTTTTTTAGCTTACGCGAAAAGAAAAGGCGAACGAGAGGAGACACTATAGGCGTGTTGCAAAGTCAGTCATAGCACAGAGAGAGCAGGCACTCTCTCTCTCTTGTAACACAGCTGGAGACAAGTTATGCTCCTGGGTAAAACTGCAGGAAGGGAGAGTGCTCTTGGGTTCGAATTCTGCCAGGACTGGGGGCTGATAGCTTCCACTGGCCGGCTGCATTCATGTTACGGAGCTTCCGGGGGGAAAGAAACACAATTATTTTTATTATCGCGCTCCCTCAAGGTGCCACTGCGAGAACGGGACTCGATTTGTCCCCCCGTTGCACGGATGAAGAAGGCTCCTCTTATTAAATCTGCAGCCTTCCATGTGCACAGCCCCTGAGTTGCGCAACTCACGCCCCTGGGCTTCCCCGAGGAACTCGAACCCGAGACCCTCGCGAAAAACTGTGGCTGGCAAGCCTGGCTTTCGGACGCACGCACCCTCCCTGCTTACCTTGGTGGTTCTCGGAGTCCCGAGACGACCTTTCCTCCTTCGCCGCCAGCGCCGTCTGAGCTGCCAGCACCCCGGACAGCGCCAGGAGCCCAGAGGTGGTACTGACCGCGACTAAGCCGGAGGTCTGGGGTCCCGAAGGGTGGGGGGTCAGCGGGATGGGAGGAGCGTGGTGGGAGAGGTTCTGGAGTTGCTGCTGCTGGAGACAAAAGGAGAGACTCCTGGAGATGGGGTCTAAGAAACCGGCCAAGGGGCCTACAATGGCTTGGGCTGCACTGTTCGCGAAGGGGCAGAATCGCACCTTGGGGTCGCTCCGGGATCCAGCCCAGTCGCCGGAAGCTCAGGTGGCTGCAGTGGCGAGAAGGGCCTTTCGCATCAGGATAGATGTCGCCTGTGCTATTTTGTAGTTATTGCTTAATCGTCCGAGTCAGGTCAGACTCTCCGTGACCCCATGAACCAGGGCTCTTTTTTGGCCCCTGCTAAAAACGTTCCTAAGGGACGCGGGTGGCGCTGTGGGTTAAACCACAGAGCCTAGGGCTTGCCGGATCAGATGGTCGGCGGTTCGAATCCCCGCGACAGGGTGAGCTCCCGTTGTTCAGTCCCAGCTCCTGCCCACCTAGCAGTTCGAAAGCACGTCAAAGTGCAAGTAGATAAATAGGTACCGCTCCGGCGGGAAGGTAAACGGCGTTTCCGTGCGCTGCTCTGGTTCGCCAGAAGCGGCTTAGTCATGCTGGCCACATGACCCGGAAGCTGTACGCCGGCTCCCTCGGCCAGTAAAGCGAGATGAGCGCCGCAACCCCAGAGTCGTCCGCGACTGGACCTAACGGTCAGGGGTCCCTTTACCCTTTACCTTTATTAAAATACTGCCCCTCAATGAAGCCAAACTTAGATTCACAAAATGTTTAAGGGTGTGCGTACCCCCTAGGAAAAAAACCACTGGAAATGCCCTGTCCTCGTTTGGCACCGCAACCCCAGAGTCGTCCGCGACAGGACCTAATGGTCAGGGGTCCCTTTACGTTTAAAAACATTCCTTTCTAAAGACAATCCTACCCAGATGTGCAAAACCCCAAAGTTAATTTGGGGTTCTCATCAGCTGTACGCCATAATCATCACAATTATAACAAATAAAGGCTTGACATATCTCGCTTTGCATGTCATGAGTCTATCTCATATATTAGTTTCACCTTTTAAGTTGAATTACTGAAAGAAATGAACCTTTCCACGATATTCTAATTTTTCGAGTTTCACCTGTATGTATTTTATGAAATAAATACAGGAAACGAAACTGCTATTCCTCTCCTAGCCCATTACGGATGTGCCGGTGCCCTACCTTGGGATGTTTGTCTACTTCCGAGTAGCTAAGCATCCCTGCTTGCCTATTCCCTGCCTCTTCTGCCTCAGCAAGATAAGCTTTGCAAGAGATGAGATGGCCCAGCAAGAAGAAGAGCTTTGCAAGAGAGCAGCTGCTCCGAGGAGAACTCTTTGCAAAGACCTTGGGCAAACGAATTGCAAACATGAACTAGCCGGTCTTTGGTCTGACCTGGACACTCACCCCAATAATGCTGTTCAGCTCACCCATCGTCACCTGTTTCGCCCGATCCATAGCTTGCAACACCTGCTGTTGGTGCTGGAAGGAGGGAAGGAAAAAAAAACACATTTATTTAGGGATGTCTTTCTCCCTCTCTTGATATTACGAGAGCTCATGGACAGCCAGAGAAGCTGGAAGATTCGGGACAGAGAAAAGAAAGGACTTTCATTCATTGAGCACACAGTTCAACTGAGGAACCAGGGTGGATAAAAATCAATGAATTTTTTTAAAAAATATTTTTTTAAACAGATTTTTTTTAAATTATTTAAATCAGATTTTTTTATTTAAATCAGATTTTTTTAATTTAAATTTTTTTATTTAAATTGGATTTTTAAAATAAAATGCTTTTGGAGGAAAAATCTTTCTAAAGATAGTTTTCTATTTAAGTTACATTATAGTCCAAAGGCTATTCATCAGGAAATAAGGATTTGTTTTAAGTTTTTCATGTGTGCTAAAACTCAGTCTAAGTTTGTTTTTTTAATTGTTTAACCACATCAGTTAACAAACATGGATACATATGCTATAATGTTATTGTTTTAGTTAAATAAATTGTTTAAATTGTTATTAAGGAAATGATTATTTTTCTCCTTCCAATAAAGTACAGCAGAAAAGTTGTCCAAATATAAACAGTTAACTTATTAAACCTCACAATAATTTCATAATTATCTGTCTATGTATTTCTAATAGTATAACCAAATCAGTAATTTTTGATATAACTGTAAAAACTACTCTGAAAATTTATTATTCCAAAAATGAAACCTTCATCTGGTTGTAAATATTAAGATTATACCAGCAAGAATGAGTCTTTCTGTAAAAAAAAAATTATTTAAATCAAGTCTTACTGACTAGTGATTTATAGTCATACCTCTGGTTGTGCTTGCTTCAGGTTGCATTCGTCACGGGATATGAACGTGCTGAACCTGGAAGTACTGGAATGGGTTACTTCCGGGTTCGGCGCTTCGCACATGCACAGAAACACTAAATTGTGCTTCGTGCATGCGGAGAAGACCAAATCGTGCTTCGCACATGTGCACAAGCACTTAATTGTGCTTCGCGCATGCGCACAAGCACTAAATCGTGCTTCGCCCATGTGCAGAAACACTAAATCGCTCTTCGCACATGCACAAGCACTAAATCACACTTCGTGCATGCACAGAAGCACTAAATCACGCCTTGCATATGCGCAGAAGCACTAAATCGCGCGTCGCGCATGCGCAGAAACAATAAATCACACTTTGCACATGCGCAGAAACACTAAATCGCTCTTCGCACATGCACAAGCACTAAATCACGCTTCGTGCATGCACAGAAGCACTAAATCATGCCTTGCATATGCGCAGAAGCACTAAATCGCGCGTCACGCATGCGCAGAAACAATAAATCACACTTTGCACATGCGCAGAAACACTAAATCGCTCTTCATGCATACGCAGAAACACTAAATCACGCTTCATGCATGCACAGAAGCACTAAATCGCGCTTCGCATATGCGCAGAAGCACTAAATCACGCTTCGTGCATGCGCAGAAGCGCCAAATCGCACTTCATGCATGCGCAGAAGCACTAAATCACACTTCGTGCATGCGCAGAAGCACCGGGTCGCGCTTCGTGCATGCGCAAAGCGCCGAATCGCACTGCGCACATGCGCAGACACAGCGCTTCAGGTTGCGGACCTTTCAGGTTGCAAACAGGGCTCCGGAGCGGGTCCCGTTCGCAACCAGAGGTACCACTGTAAATCGCATTTAAATCTATTTGATTTAAATGAAACCCACCCTGTAGGAAACTCACTGCAACAGGAGGTAGTGGGCGTATGGCTTTAAAATAAGATTAGAGGAATTCATGGAGGACAACAAGACAACAAGACAATCGGAGGCCACTAGGCACAATAGCTAAGCTCTTTGGCCAGATCTAGCAAGCAGGTTCTTCCTATGAGATCAGAGCAAAGTAGAACTATTAATTTCCCTTGGCCCGGAGAAGTTGGGTCTAGCGAAGAGGATTAAGAAAATCACATTGGCCTTTTGTGTTGCAGCGTTACGATTCTGCCTCACATGAATTGCTGTGCTGTGGGGCTAGGAGTGGGGTGTGGAATGGAACCAGACTTGCCAAAACCTAAACACAAGCCATACTTGGGGGGACACAGAATAATTTTGGGCCCCTTATTTGTAGGGACAGAGGGCGGGCAACACCAGCTGAAATCTCAGAAATTCAGAGGCATGGTGACCGCGCAAAATCGGAAGGAGAAAGACTTCGCCGCAGCCAAAACAGCTTCTTATTCCACCTCCCTTGGCTCCCCAAACAAGAAATCTGCCAGTTTACAGCATTTTTTTTCATCATTTATAATGGATGTCCAGCTTCTTAAAAATATTATTTTAAAGCAGAAAATTCGGACTGCGTGGAACTCACAAGCTGCCCAGGCGCTGTGTCGGTGAGTTCCCCAGGTCATCTGAAGAGGAGACAACCTTTGCTCTGTCCTGAGCATCAAGAGAGCTTGGGGCCCCCAGGCTGAGAGTTTGGGGTGAGCAGCGCCGGATTTACGTATAAACTAAACAAGCTACAGCTTAGGGCCACTCTCTCTTGGGGGGCCCCAAAAAAATTTAAAGGGGAAAAAACTGGATGTACATTTCCAAAATATAAGATAAAAAACAAATAAAATAAAACCTACATACAGCAACAGTGTTTTGTGTTGTGTAGGCTCCTATGATGTAAGTCATGGGCCCCGCCTGCTAGCCTGCTCCCTAAAATATCCCTGGTTTGCTCCTTTCTATATATAGGGTGCCTACATTCTGCATGGACTGGTTGCATGGCACCATGTGCAAATGGCTTGAGATACCTATGAGGTCCATAAATGACCATATAGCATATATTCAACACAAAAAACAGCAACAATTTGTTGTTGACAAAGGACAGCTGGACATATGAAGGGCCCCATTACCTTCAGTAGCTTAGGGCCTCATCAAACCTAAATCCGGCCCTGGGGGGGCGAGCCATTCCTCAGTCTGCCGAGGTTTTGTCATTGCGGCCCCCAACGCGCAGAATGCATCGCATGTGAAACCTTAACTGCCTTCGCTATGAAACACAAATAAAATTATTTTTACCTCTTGAGCCAGGAAGGGGATTATCTGGGCGCAAATAGCGCTGAGCCGTTTAACAATCTCCGCCTGGAAAAAGAAAGAGGGGGGGGTCTCAGTCACATCAGAGGCGAGGGCAGAAGCAGGAAGGGGAGGGTTCCCCTCAATTTGCCAGCCCGAGTTCAGGTTGAGTGCGGTAGATCCGAGTTCGAATTCTGCCTTGCCCAAAAATCAAGGAAGCTCTCGAGCTCAGTTTCAGGTTAAGAACGGACCTCCGGAACGAATTCAGTACGTAACCAGAGGTACCACTGTAGATGCAGCAGAAAGAATAGATAAATATTGGAAACCGCGGTGGGGGGGGCAGGGAGAGTCCGGGGATTCAAGTGATCTCAGGTGTGTAAAAAAAAATGAAAATGATTTAAATGTATGGAACATTGTTAAAAGATGAAAAATGAAATATATATATATTAAAAGAACTAGTAACACGTTGCCCCCCCCCCCGCCTCTCATTTTCTCCGGCCTCAGCATTCCTGACGGATGCCTCTCTGTAGATTTGCAAGGAGAAGAAGGGGGGGGGGCAGATAGATTGGCCAGGAAGCAAGAAGCAAACAAGTGACTCTCGTTCCGAAGCTCCCTGTCTTCTCCCAAACAAACGGGCACGGAAAGAAGGAGAGGCAGCCGGTTTGGCACACACAGGAAGGCTGGCGGTCCTGATTGGCACTTTCCCCGGGCGCCTTGCCAAGCTCCTTTTCCCAGGCAGCCGCTCCCAAACCACCCCCCCCCCCATATGATGCCCTGGATTGATAAACCCAGAGACAGGAAGCAAATTACAAGTGGGGCGGGGAGATCTGGGGAAACCAGAGAGAGAGAGAGACTCCTGGCCTCTTCGGAAGGATCGACACAGAGAATACAGAGGCCTGGCGGATTTCCGTGCCTTAAGATTTCCTCTCCACGCCTCTTCCCTTGCTGGAAAGAAACCAACAATCATGATAAAATAGAAAATAGAAACATTCCTTCCAGTAGCACCTTAAAGGTAAAAGGTAAAGGGGCCCCTGACCATTAGGTCCAGTCGTGTCCGACTCTGGGGTTGTGGCGCTCATCTCACTCTATAGGCCGAGGGAGCCGGCGTTTGTCCGCAGACAGCTTCCGGGTCATGTGGCCAGCATGACAAAGCCGCTTCTGGCGAACCAGAGCAGCGCACGGAAACGCCGTTTACCTTCCTGCCAGAGTGGTACCTATTTATCTACTTGCACTTTGACGTGCTTTCGAACTGCTAGGTGGGCAGGAGCTGGGACCGAGCAACGGGAGCTCACCCCGTCACTGCGGGGATTCGAACCGCCGAACTTCTGATCAGCGAGCCATAGGCTCTGTGGTTTAACCCTGGCACCTTAGAGACCAACTAAGTTTGTTTTTGGTATGAGCTTTCGTGTGCATGCACACTTCTTCAGATACACCAAGCTCATACCAAGAACAAACTTAGTTGGTCTCTAAGGTGCTACTGGAAGGAAATTTTCTATTTTTTATTTTGTTTTGACTATGGCCGACCAACACGGCTACCTACCTGTAACTGGAACAATAACGATGTTAGCTATCTCTGTGTGCTAAAAGCCGTTAGGTCAGGCAAACTGCTCTCCCGAGACATCGCTTTGTATCGCCCATAAACGACGGTTTGCACCCGTGACGGTCTCTGGGTGGTTAAACGCCACCCTGTTTTCCTCCGTGGCTGCGAGAAGTCTTTGGTAGGATCCAGACCCCTTTTCCAAACAGTGCAGAACTCCTTCCTGGAACCCCGCGACTCTTTATACAGCGGTACCTCGGTTCTCAAACTTAATCCGTTCCGGAAGTCCGTCCCAAAACCAAAGCGTTCCAAAACCAAGGCACGCTTTCCCATAGAAAGTAATGCAGAACAGATTAATCCGTTCCAGACTTATATATATATCAGAGGTCTCTGCCCCTAGGAGGGTACAGTTCCCAGCTCCTCCTCCAGAGGAATCCGAAAGTCACATACCTGCTTATGCATCTCGATGTTCAATCCGTAAGACATCTCGTAATACTGCAACAGATCAATAACAAATACTGGTAAGGAAGGAAGGAAGGAAGGAAGGAAGGAAGGAAGATGTACAGTAATAGATAATTCATTCTAGCTTCCAATGGTTCAGAGATGAGAGCTTCTCCTTGCTCGGCCAAAAATGGGAGGGAGGTGTCATCACATTTGAGGGAATCTCAAATGGCAATGAAATATTTGGCAATGAAATATTTGGGGGGGGTTGCGAACCCTCAGCCAGGAACTGGGACCTAATTTTACCCCCGTCTTTGCGATTCCGGGTGTGATGCAGATACCGGCAGGAGGAATTTGAAAGCACCCATGAATTTTAATGACTGACAGATCTTTGCACCTGCCGATGTGTCGAGACCATTGGAGGGTGCAAAGTTTTGAATCCTAATTGCTTTTGGGGTGTCTCTAGCCCAAACTGCTTTTTTTTTCACTCACTGCAGTTAAAACGCTCTCGCCTGCTTCAGCGAGGACGTTCTCGCCGTTCTTCGCCCGGCTGCAGCAAAACATGTCTCTCCCGTATTGGTCTCCGCAGCCACAGTAGGTACTTGCAATTTCCCAAGACATATGGATGCCAGCAACATAACAAACAAACAAACAAACACACACACAAACAAACAAACAACAGCGCTTACCATCACATAATGCCTCTGCATTTCTGTCTTGTCGCTAGCCAGCTTCTCACATTCCAACTTCAAGCTGAAGAAAAAGAGACAGTTATTTGCAGTTCTGTGTCCAGGACGGCTGTCTACCAGCTCCATCTGGTACGCGGGATGAGACCCTCCCTGCCCGCAGACTGTCTCGCCAGAGTGGTGCATGCTCTGGTTATCTCCCGCTTGGACTACTGCCATGCGCTCTATGTGGGGCTACCTTTGAAGGTGACCCGGAAACTACAACTAATCCAGAATGCGGCAGCTAGACTGGGGACTGGGAGCGGCCGCCGAGACCACATAACACCGGTCCTGAAAGACCTACATTGGCTCCCAGGACGTTTCCAAGCACAATTCAAAGTGTTGGTGCTGACCTTGAAAGCCCTAAATGGCCCAGTATACCTGAAGGAGCGTCTCCACCCCCATCGTCCAGCCCGGACACTGAGGTCCAGCTCCGAGGGCCTTCTGGCGGTTCCCTCCCTGCGAGAAGCGAGGTTACAGGGAACCAGGCAGAGGGCCTTCTCGGTGGTGGCGCCCGCCCTGTGGAACGCCCTCCCATCAGATGTCAAGGAAATAAACAACTATCTGACTTTTAGAAGACATCTGAAGGCAGCCCTGTTTAGGGAAGTTTTTAATGTTTGATCTTTTATCGCATTTTTAATATTTTGGTTGGGAGCCGCCCAGAGTGGCTGGAGAAACCCAGCCAGATGTGTGGGGTATAAATAATTTTTCATTATTAACCTCCTTACTCATTTTTTGGGGGGGGCAGGCCCTCGCTCCCAGGCCCCCAAGTTGCCCCCAAAGCAACCACACACAAAATGACCGTAGGCTTCCCAAAGCTGGGTATGAGACCCAAGTGTTGTTTTTGACATTTCCCCCCTCGGGGTGGGAAATTTAGACAGGGTGGAGGGACGGCGAGAAGAGGGGGAAAATATAGGGGGGGCGGGGGCGGAGAGAAATGAAAGGAACACATGAGGAGATAGGAAAACGCAAAATTGGTCCCTCTGATCCCCAACATGGGCAGGGGGCTTGCGGAACCATGAAAAATAACTTTTTTAAAATGAGAGCAGGAGATGCATAATCTCAGTGGCAACAGGGCTTTCTCTATAGTCATGGGATTCTGAGTGCCTTTTGAAAAAGGAAAAACAAAACACTTATGTCTCCGTATCCCGGAAAGGGTTGTGGCTGGCCGGAACTCTGAAGACACGCCCTCTAGGAGACAAGGATGCGCTGCAACATTTTACTGCAGGCCCCACCCTACTTCGCCTAGTGGTTAGAGCAGTGGTTCCCAATTTTATTTGAGGCCAGCGCCCACCCTGGTTTCCATAAACTCAACCCCAGTGCCCTAGTATACCCTAGTGCCCTGTTATTCGGAACAGCGGTTTGCACAACCCACGAAGGCAGATAACAACGCAATGAAATCCAAAGCCCCGGCAATTAATTGCACGTTTATTCAAAGTTCAATTAAAACTATTCGGTTTAATTAACTGGGCAAAATGGATGAACTCGAGTCAGCGATGACAGCTTTGCGAAGACGGGGTGGTTATCTACACCTCCCCTGCCTCTTAGCGCCCCCAGGTGATCTGCTAGCACCCACTGGGTTAGAGTATTGGACTGGGACCTGGGTTCAAATCCTCCCGCTCAGCCACAAATCTCACTGGGCTAGACGCCGTCTCTCAGTTTAACCCGCTGGTTTGCGGCCTGATCCAAGCTGCGGCAAAAGGTTGAGAAACGGGTTCCCCACCCGCCCCCCTCCCCTTGGCATGTTTGGGTCAAAATTGGGTCCTGGGACAACCAGTTCTAACCTACTTCGCAGGGAGCTTGGGGGGTAAAACCAGGTGGAATAACCACGTCTCCTTGGAGGAAAACTGGGACATAAGGTTGGAATACAAATGGAGATTCAGGATGTTGCCTTCCTGTCTCAAAGTGGAACGTTCAAGGCAGCTAGAAAACCTTAACCTGGAAAAAAAATCGAAGCCATTTTTAAAAAGTCCAATATAGATCTGCAGTGTGACGACGATGATGATTAATTGGACTTCTGAGCTGTTTTTTTTTTAACTAAATAGAACTTCAAAGCGACAAAATGCAAAAAATATATATTCAAACCTAGAATGATAAAAGGCTAGAAGCATTTGGATAAATAACAAAGCAAAGCATGTAGAATCATAGGGTTGTAGATGTGGAAGGGGACCCCCAAGAGTCATCTAGTCTAACCCCCTCTGCAATGCAGGAATTTCGGCCAAAGCACCCCTGACAGATGGCCATCCAACCTCTGCTTAAAAACCTCCAAGGAAGGAGGCGATGGATCGCCCGAAATTGCCCTGCAGAAATGCAAGGTTGTATTCAGAGGTAGACTGCCCCTGAACTCTGAAGCTCCACTTTAGCCGGCACAGCCATCCCTCTTTTTTTCCTTCCCTTTCCTGAAAATACCTGTGATACTGAGCCTGGAGGAACTGGAATTCTTCCTTGATCCGGTCGCAGATTTCCAAAACCGAGAACTTGAAAGGCTGTCCGGACTTTGCAGGAAGGGAGCAAAGAGCAGGAAGAAAACAATGATCAAATAAGGCCTTGTTAGAAACTATCCTGTCTCCTTGCATACAGGTGAAACTCAAAAAATTAGAATATCGTGGAAAGGTCCATTTACAGGTGAAACTCGAAAAATTAGAATATCGTGGAAAGGTTCATTTCTTTCAGTAATTCAACTTAAAAGGTGAAACTAATATATGAGATAGACTCATGACATGCAAAGCGAGATATGTCAAGCCTTTATTTGTTATAATTGTGATGATTATGGCGTACAGCTGATGAGAACCCCAAATTAACAATTTCAACTTTGGGGTTTTCATCAGCTCCATTTCTGCACAAGGCTACATTTCTGCACAGGTTTCCTGAGCGAGGAGCCCCCTTCAACACGGACTTACTTCTGAGTAAATATGCCTAGGGTTGCACGGGGACGGTGTACTTGTTTTTCAACCCGCAAAGGTTGAAAATCCTGGCACAGTTCAAACCCCCTTCTACTCCCCCCCCTCCATAAAAAACACACGCAAAAACCCAGATTCTTTCACCAAAACTGTTGCTTTTGAATTATTTAACCAGATTTCTCACGACATTTTGGCATGTTCCTTCGCCCCCACCTCACCCCGCCCCACAACACACACGCACGCAAAAAAAAAAAAACCCCAAATATTGATACTTACAGCATGTCGTCCTTGTGGATACATCCTGGGGGATAAACCCCCCCTCCAATAAAAACCACAAACCACCCAAGGAGAGACTCCTTTTTCTTCTTTCAGATTATCCGGGAAAAAATAACTCGAAAAGCAAAACGAGGGGAGAGAGAGAGAGAGAAGACTCCCCCCACCCTCCACGTTTCAAAGCTCCGCAGATCTAAGTAGAGGTGTGTGCGTTTTTTTCCCTTTTAATCAATTAAAAAGAATTATATCCCTTAAAAGAAAATCGTGCCAAAAGAAAAAAAAACAATATTTCCTTTGCGAAGGCTGCAAGTAGCAGAGGAGGAAATCCCCCCCCCATTGGAATGTGGGGGTCAGAAGACTCAGTGGGGTGGGAGCAAAGGGAGATTTTGTGCAATTGCTGTAAAGAAAAGGGAGGAGATGTTGTTGGGGTGGTTTTTTTTGGTGGCGGGGGGGTCGGTTGGCCGGGGTGGGGTGTGTGGAGGGAGGGAGGGAGCTGGAGAGGGAGAGCGCAAACAGAAGGTCAGGCGAAAATCTGGCCGGATTTCAACAGCAGTCCCTGTCTGCAATAGGAGCTGCCTATTGGGAGCCCAGGGGGAGATCTATCAAACGGGAAGCTTAAGGTGGATCTTCCAACCAGAAGGAGGACAAACCGCCTTGGCTTATCACTCTTTCTGGAAGGGAGGCAGAAAGCTAGAGCTGGGGACCGCAGGATGGGAGGGTGTTGCTCTGTTTTCCTGTTTTCTGGCTTCCCACAGGATGCTGGACGCTCACGGGTCACTGGCACGATCCAAAATCTCTCTAGCATAAATTTTTGCCCCCTCCCCAATTTCCAAGTCACGCCGGATTCCAGGAGACCCGGTTCCTATTTGGGAATGTGTCACGGCTGGGGTGTCGTAAGGTAGGGTTTGACATGTTTCAAAAAGGGGAAATCCGGATGCAAAAGTTGTTGGGCTTTCTTTGCAAAAGAAAAAAAGTCCGGGAAATTAACAGACGTACGGCAGCCCCACGCAAGGATCCGTGGTTTATCGACTCATATATGCTAGCTTCTCCTACAGCCGGAGCCTCGGGTTCAAACAGAAATCAGCCGCCGCGCTCCGGCACTCTCGCTCCAGCTTGCCGCCTTTAACAGCCTGCAACCTCTTCCCCTCACAGCCGGAGCCTCGGATTTAAACAGGAATCGGCCATCATGCTCCGGCCCTCTCTCTAGCTTGCCGCCTTTAACAGCTTGCAACCTCTTCCCCTCCTAGCTGGGGCTTCAGGTTCAAACAGAAATCAGCCTTTGTGCTCTGGCCCTCTCTCCAGCTAGCCGCCTTTAACAGCCTGCAACCTCTGGGCCGCACCACAGCCAACTCTCATCGCTAAACTGTGGTACATGTTTTCTAACTAACTCAGAGATGGAGGACGGGTCCCACCCATTTTCCATCTGGCACAGAGCCTCCTCTCCTTGGCTTTCTTAATAACCCGTTGCCTTTCCATTGTTCTCCTAATGACCCATCTCCCATGTGCTTTCCTGAACAGGGATTAGGAGTCTGGCATCCAGTTTAACTCCCCAAGCCTTGAGTAAATCTAACACCTACTAGAACCAGGAATTTAGGGGAGTCTGGCACCCACACGATTATTATTTCTTCTTCTTCTTCTTCTTCTTCTCTTAAGTTTTCAAATAAGTTAGTCTGCAATACAGGGACTGGCTTACAAAAAGAGTTTGGATTTGATATCCCGCTTTATCACTACCTGAAGGAGTCTCAAAGCGGCTCACATTCTCCTTTCCCTTCCTCCCCCACAACAAACACTCTGTGAGGTGAGTGGGGCTGAGAGACTTCAGAGAAGTGTGACTAGCCCAAGGTCACCCAGCAGCTGCATGTGGAGGAGCGGAGACCCGGTTCACCAGATTATGAGTCTACCGCTCTTAACCACTACACCACACTGGCTCTCAAAAGAAGGGCAAAGGAAGAACCTGCTGGTATCAGGCCAATGGCCCATTTAATTCAGTATGCCTTGTCTCACAGAGGCTGACTAGATTCCCCCTATGTGGAGCCC
Source organism: Lacerta viridis (assembly GCA_900245905.1). Taxonomy (NCBI): domain Eukaryota; kingdom Metazoa; phylum Chordata; class Lepidosauria; order Squamata; family Lacertidae; genus Lacerta; species Lacerta viridis. Next base: position 136,108 of record OFHU01003928.1, on the reverse strand, counting down.
AGGATCTGAGCCCAAGAGCAATTTCCGGGCAACAGGAATTCAGAAGTATCGCTGTCCCTGACCATTGAAGGAGACCGGAGCCGATGTGGCTTGTAGCCACCGATAGACACGTCCGCCATGGTTTTGTCTAATCCTCTTCTGAAGCCAACCCCCCCCCCCAAGGTGCAGGTCACCACCGCCTCCTGTGGGAGAGAATTCCACAGAGTAACTTTCTCTTGTCTCTCCTGAATCTTCCAACATTCAGCCGGACTGCAGCATCCATGCATCTTGAAGGCACTGGACTGAGGAAGGCTTTGCGCTCTTCTTTGGTAGCGGGAAGAACGTTTTCGGGATATTTTTAAGTTCATGCGTTGAAAAGAAGGAGCGGGTTTTGTAAGCAGATCGGGGCAGAGACTCTTGTAATCCCACGTGATACAGTAATTTAGACTATTGTTATTTTAACTTTCCGGGTGTCTTAAATTATTGTTGTCCATTTTCCTTAGTGATGATTTTAATGCTCTATCTTTTTTTTGTAAATTGCCTTGTTGGGGGGGGGGGTTATTATTATTTTTTTACAATCAAGAGGGGTATACATTTCACGAAGTGAAGAAATTAAAACCCCAGTGTTGTCCCACACAACGTCTGAAAAGAGTTTATTTAAAATATATATATTTATATACACAGTATAACAGGAGATACTTTTTATTAAAATAGCACTGGGTGAGCGGAAAGGGAGAATTCAGTTCCACCTTAAATTGCCTCTCGGAGCTTCTGCTACTGTAGGCTTCCGCTGATTGGCTGCAGCGGGGCAGGCGAGGTAGCCAATCAGCGAACCCGGATCCCACATGGGTCTATGACGTCAGAGCCTGGGGAGACTAATCAGGAGGGAGAGGGGAAGGATGCTTAAACGACTGGGAGAGAGGCGGGGTGTGCGCGCGCTGGGGGAGGGCTGTTCCGCGGTGCATTCTGGGTATTGTAGTCTCTTCAGCCTCCCAGTGCAAGAACCTGCATTTTTTTCTTTGCAAAGCAGACCTTTTATACGGGAACAAGTTATAACTTTATATATTGTTAGAGGGATGGTTGGAAACGATGGCAATACAAAGGGTGGATAACAAACCACCATTTCCCCTTTGACCTATTTGCATTTATTATTATTTCTGCAAAAATATTTCTTGTTTTTTTAAAAAAAAACATGCCTTTGAAATCAAGCCTACCTTTGCAGAGGCAGCATTCGAAGGAAACCCCCACTCCTGTCATAATCATATACTTTTATATTTGCAAAAAAAAGCGTGTTTGCTCAGGGGTACGTTGGCTGTAAAAATTCTGGTTTATTATTATTATTATTATTATTATTATTATTAAGTAAAAATAGAAATATATTGGGAGTAAAAGGGCAGGGCAAAGGCTATTTGGTGCTTGTTCCTTACATTCCTTTTACTGTATGTCTGAGCAAACCGCCCTCTCATTTTTAGAGGTCATAGAGCTTGTCAATTTGCTTGCAATGCCCTTCCAGCTTGTTCTTCTGTGTTTTATTCTGTTTGGAATTGCTGCTCCGTCTGATAAGAACACGATAAGAACCTGCTGGGTCGGGCCAAAAACCCGGCCTCCTCTTTTCCTCACGGCGGCCGACCAGAGGTCTGTGAGAAACCTTCAAGCAGGACCCGAGTGCGAGAGCAGCTCTCCCCTCCTGTGGCTTCTGCCAACCGCTTTCCAGAGGCTTTCCAGAGCTTTCACGGCTCCCTCCCACGAATTTGCCAGTTCCTTCTCCTAAAGGTTGGTGGCCGTCACATCCCTCTTGTGGCAGGGAGTTCCATAGTTCAAGCACATGCTAGCTGAAGATGCTGGTCTGCGCTGCTTTAAGCTGATCCCTCATATCTGTGCCTGCGCACCGAGTTCAGCAGGGTGGGCCCGGTTTTGTGAAGACCCCTTCCAGCTGAGGTGAGACAGGCCCCAGGTATCTGCCGTAGGACTCGTCTATACCACCAAACTCATCCTTTCAACAGGTTTTCAGCCTGCGTCCCTCGGCTGCCATTCAGCAGCACGCCCATGGGCGACATGAACTGGCGAAAAGAGACGAGTTCGAGATGCAACTGAGACGCCCCTGGCGGGTGGGCTGTTTCACCTTCGCTTAGATACCTCTTGCAAAGGTAGAGGCAGCCCCTACGCCTGTCCTGACTGCTCATATACCCTTTGTTGTTGTTGTTGTTTAGTTGTTTAGTCGTGTCCGGCTCTTGGTGACCCCATGAACCAGGGCACGCCAGGCCCTCCTGTCATCCACTGCCTCCCGCAGTTTGGCCAAACTCATGCCAGTCGTTTCAAGAACACTGTCCAACCATCTCGTCCTCTGTCGCCCCCTTCTCCTTGTGCCCTCCATCTTTCCCAACATCAGGGTCTTTTCCAGGGAGTCTTCTCTTCTCATGAGGTGGCCAAAGTACTGGAGCCTCAGCTTCAGGATCTGTCCTTCCAGTGAGCACTCAGGGCTGATTTCCTTTAAGAATGGATAGGTTTGATCTTCTTGCAGTCCATGGGACTCTCAAGAGTCTCCTCCAGCACCATAATTCAAAAGCATCCATTCTTTCGGCGATCAGCCTTCTTTATGGTCCAGCTCTCACTTCCATACATCACTGCTGGGAAAACCATAGCTTTAACTATACGGACCTTTGTCGGCAAGGTGAAGCTCATACCCTTAGGGCGCTTCTAAAATTTAGCCAAAATCTGTCCCACCGCACCTGCCATTTCCACCCAGTTTGTCCCAGTCTTCTTCTCTGGAATAACAGAGGAAGACGACTTGTCCGATTGACTCAACGGGATTTGCTTCCACAAGCAGAGATCGAAAGATCCGCCAATTTCAATTCTCGCCCTTTCAAAGAGTTGGGCCTACACAGCTGGGGGGGGGGACCAGGTTTATTTTAAATAAAAATAAAAAACCCCCATATCAACGTTATTAACAACCTTGTACCATAAATAACAACAACAATAATTTATTTTTTAGACCTCCCCGCCCATCTGACTGTGTTGCTCCAGACTCTCTGAGGGGGCTTCCAACAAAATGCAATGGGGTTGAAAAAACAAAACGTCGAACATTAAAAGCTTCCTGAAATAGGGAAAGCAAGCAAACTAACTCTTATGGATTTATAATAATAATATAATAATAAATTTTTATTTATACCCCGCCCTTCCCAGCCAAAAACCGGGCTCAGGGCGGCTAACACTAATTAAAATCACAGCAAAAACATAAAAACAATCAATTTAAAATACAGATTAAAATACAAATTTAAAAATTCAAAATTAAAACTGCAGTCTCATTTTCAAATAGCCCACCAATAAAAGAATGAAGCATAAGTATCAAACAGAAACCAACCCAAAGGCCAGGTGGAACAGCTCCGTCTTGCAGGCCCTGCGGAAAGATGCCAAATCCCGCAGGGCCCTGGTCTCTTGTGATAGACTGTTCCACCAAGTCGGGGCCAATACTGAGAAGGCCCTGGCCCTAGTTGAGGCCAACCTAGCATCTTTGTTGCTCGGGACCTCCAAAAGATTATTATTTGAGGACCTTAAGGTCCTACACGGGACATCCCAGGAGAGGCGGTCCCTTAGGTAACTGGACTGTCCACACCTCGTTCCAATTTCTGGGTTGTTGCGTTGTGCTTCCCTGACGTTACTGCACTCTTGCCACCTGGAGGGGCTCTCTTGTGCAATGAAAGCGGTGCAAAGTTGAAACCCTGGGTCGTAAAAAAATTAAAAAATGAATATTAGCCCAAAAGTGTGGTAGCAGGGGATTGCATCACACCATCATATAGAAAGCAAACACAACCGCCTAAAACACAATAGCCCAAGTCCCTAAGTCCACAAAGACTTTCCGTTGCTGAAATCCTGAACATCCACATCTTTCAGAGTCAAAACAAAATAAAAAATTCCTTCCAGTAGCACCTTGTTGTTGTTGTTCAGTCATTCAGTTGTGTCCGACTCTTTGTGACCCCATGGACCAGAGCACGCCAGGCACGCCTATCCTCCACTGCCTCCCGCAGTTTGGCCAAACTCAGTAGCTTCGAGAACACTGTCCAACCATCTCGTCCTCTGTCGTCCCCTTCTCCTTGTGCCCTCCATCTTTCCCAACATCAGGGTCTTTTCCAGGGAGTCTATAAACAAAACGGCCCGTTATCTTGCATTCACGACCCGACAGACAGCGTGCGGGTGGCACAAGGTCCCAAAATATTGACCTCAATCGTTTCTAAATCTCTTACTTACACGCAAGATTCCTCGTTCAGAGGGGTCATGAATAAACCGATTGTAATAACCGTCGTTTTTGCAGCCAGCAATTCGGATCCCCACATTTTGCAGGTCCTATGGGTCTCAGTTTTGGCCAGACGGGCAAAAACGGGAGAGGAAAGATCAACAGGAAAAATGAAGATATAGACTTAGGCTAGGTTTCTTTAAAATGTATTAAACCAGTAAGTGCTTTGTGGGGTTTTTTAGTGGCACTGTATAGCTTTTTCCCTGTTGCCTAGAGGTTTGGAATTACCCAGGTACGGTTAAAACAGGGGTGGGGAGGTGGGGAATCTTCTTAACAGGGCGAGGGGGCCATGTTCCTCGTGCGGCCCCCAAGAGCCTGCCCGTGGGCAAATGCGGCCCCTTGGGCTGAAAAAGCTGCCCCCTCGTCCTCAAGTAAACAAAGAACAGGGGCACCCGAAATGTGTCTCTAAATATGGAGAGCAGAAACTCATTCCATCAGGCAACTAGAAGGGTTAAGGTTTTTTTGGGGGGGGTGTTTCATGGATGGGTGCAGCGGGGGGGTGCAGCTGCCCTCCCCCAATCAATAAAAATTACTTCACTGAGGTTCTGCCCCCACTATCAAAAATCCTGGCTACGCCCATGGGGGAAAATTGAAGCTGGTTAAACCACCCCAAGAGAGCCAGACGATTAACGAGGAGCAGAGAGACTTAATGCAGCAGCGAACTACATTTCCCAGAAGCCCTTGCGTGCATAGCTAAGCCGCCCCCCCCGCGCGCTCTTCTCTCCCTCCCTTTCTCCCTCCTCCCCCCTCCCTCTCTCTGCGCTGTCAATCAAAGTAACGTGGGGTCCCCGGCCTTCCCATCTCCTGAGTGGTTGGCTGCTATAATTGCAACCCATTGATCTAACCCTGGCAAGGTTTTATGCTGGCTATCAATCAAGCATTAGAGGAGAGGCAGGCAGAGAGGGAGGGAGGGAGAGAAAGAAAGGATGGCTCCTCTCCCTCTCCCTCTCCCTTTCTCCAGCTCCAAGAACAGCCAGGGTTGCCATCAGGAGCCAAACCTCCCCCAGCAGCGCCCACCATCAGCAAAAGGCCGCTTTCCAATGATAAAAAAAAAACGCAATAAAAATTAAAATCTGCTCCGCTTCCTCTCCTCTGCTCTCCATCTCCCCCTTTCCCTGTACCAAAAGCCTCCTCCTCTGCCTTGGGAAAACGCCAGGGAATAATAAACTGGGAAAGGACACCACAGCCTCTGAGCACGTGCAAAGCGGTTTTCTAAAGAGGCTGGTTGGCTAGGACTTGGGAGAGCAGGGTTTCGAAATGCCCAGTGCTTTTTTTTCCCTTTTAAAAAAATGTTAAGGGGTACTGTACTCTCATTTTCCTACTCATATTAAAATACTGGGACACGGGTGGCACTGTGGGTTAAACCACAGAGCCTAGGGCTTGCTGATCAGAAGGTCGGCGGATCGAATCCCCGCAGTGACGGGGTGAGCTCCTGTTGCTCGGTCCAACATCCTGCCAACCTAGCAGTTCGAAAGCACGTCAAAGTGCGAGTAGATCAATAGGTACCACTCCAGCGGGAAGGTAAACGGCATTTCCGTGTGCCATGGGCGTACCCGGGGGGGGGACGGGGGGCAGCTGCCCCCCCCTAGAAGCAGAGTCCGGGGGAGAGTCCGGGGAGGGGAGAGCGGGGAGGTAAGTGAGGTGGAGCAGGGGATTGGTGCCTTCGTGCCTCCAGCGCCCCTCCGGAGGCGCTGGGACCCTATTGCGCTCTGAGGGCTGAGCACACGAGGTATTGATCCTGGGTACGCCCCTGCCGTGCGCTGCTCTGGTTCGCCAGAAGCGGCTTAGTCCTGCTGGCCACATGACCCGGAAGCTGTACGCCGGCTCCCTCGGCCAGTAAAGCGAGATGAGCGCCGCAACCCCAGAGTCGGACATGACTGGACCTAATGGTCAGGGGTCCCTTTACCCTTTACCTATATTAAAATACTGCCCCACAATGAGGCCAAACTTAGATTCACAAAATGTTTAGGGGTATGCCTTACCCCTGCGTACCCCCCCTGGAAAAAACAGCACTGGAAATGCCCTGTCCTCACTTCGCCGTGAAGCCGACAAGGCCTGGGGGTTTGAAATGTGGCCTTGCAGACCTTCCTGTCTGAGCCCCAGCGCCTACTGGAAGCGCTGGAGGGAGAGGGGAGTTAACAGGATGGAGAATCTTGGGGAAAAGCATAGCCGACCAGAATCCTGAACAGTGACAAAATACGCTGCAACACTTTGTTGCAGGTCCTACACCTGAAAGTTTCTTCGTTCTGCCGGGGGGGGGGAGGAGAAACGTCTCTTTTAAGAAGGTCTTGTGGTCCCCAATCCAGACCTTTCTGTCTGAGCCCCAGCATCTATTGAAAGCAGAGCCATGGGTTTTTCTCTGCCGCAAAAATGTCCTTCCCTAAGTGTGTTCCGAAATTTAAAGGCTGGTTAAAAATAAACTAGGGGGGGGGGAACCCCGGTTTGGATATATTGTCAGAATGACATCAAGGGAGGGAGAGAAATGGAAAGGACTTCAGCTTCTCCCTGGGGGAGGCTGGGGGCGCTCTGTCTGCGCTCAGAGACCATGCACATCTTTCTGCTGTTTGGAGGAAACTCCCATCTGCTTGAAAATTCGGTTTAAAACAAACCAAAAAAACGTTTGGATATATTATCCAGGCGTTATATACACTATAAAGGGGGTCCCTTTGAACGCTACGAATCTGATTATTGGAGGAAGGCAGCAAACAGGAAAGAGCCCGCAGGCGATCCCTGGGAAGGCTGGGGGCACTCTGTGCATGCTCAGAGACCACGTGCGCCACCCTGCTCATCAAGGGGGAAGGGGCAGTGCTAAATGCGCACAGAATCATAAGAGTTGGAAGGAACCCCACAGGTCATCCAGTCCAGCCCCCTGCAACGCAGGAATCTTTCGCCCAACGTGGGGCTCGAACCCACGACCCTGAGATTAAGAGGGGTAGTAGCGCTCTACCAGCTTCCAGCTAGGTTCAAAGGAGGGTAGACTAGGGCCAAGAATATTGACTTGGGCTTTTCTCACCCCTGGAAGAGATTAATTCGCTGGTTTCCTGGAATGATTAGGAGAGCAAATTGCGTTGAAGGGGGGGGACACCCCGTGTGGGACCCCTCCAACCCCTGAAATATTGCAGGAGCCAGATGTACTTGCCTCTACCACCCTCCCTGGCATCTGCGCCGTCTAAATATTTAATACGTCGCATTTCGCCCTAATCTTTTATTAATCACGTTATTTACTGTTTTTGCCAAAAAATAAAAAATGTGGCAGCTCTGGATGAGAGACTGGTGTGGGAAGGAAAAGCTATTGCTCTCTGTGTCTGGAAGGGGGGGCACCTTTCACCTCTTAATGCCCCCACTTTATACGTCAAGAGGTTCTGGAGCTTCAACCTGGTTTAAAGACCGATGGGCGTCCTTCTTTCTTGTACCCACCTTAGCCGAAAACGCTGAGTTGGGGTTGCGGGTGTTAGGAACAGTGGGGTGTGTGTGTGTGTGTGTGATTTGAAGTCGGTGTGTTTCTGCTGCCCACAGGGACTAGAAACTTAAGGACCTCACAAGTTCCGGCTACGAGAAGCTGTTGGGTTACCCCAGCCCCGAGGGCCGCATTCCCTTCCGTGGGTCCTTCCGAGGGCCGCGTGGCAGCGGTAGGCAAATGTGGGCGAGGCGACGAGCGTTTTGCCTTTGCGCGTCAAGCTGATTTCTACCCGTGCTCTCAAACAACCTCTGTCTGTCCTCTGTTCAGACAGCAGAGCCGGTGAAGGGTGAAGCCTGGGGAGACTTCTGAGGGCCGGATAGAGAGGGAGGGCCGCATTGGCTCATGGGTCTGCAGCACTCTCTCTCTCTCCCCACAGCTTTTGGTGGAGAAAACATAGTCTCTGTGTCTCTCTGGCTGTTTCCCAGCTACCCACGTCTTGTGGAAACAGTTGTGCTTAAAGACCTCGGAAGACAGAAATTCTTGCATTGCACAGGGTTGGGCTAGAGGACCTTTGGGGGTCCCTTCCAGCTCTTCTCTGATTTTATGAGTCAACAGGAAGGTGGGGGGGGGAAGGCTACTGCAATTCTAGGCTGCATCAACAAAAGTGCCCAGATCATGAAAAGTCATAGTGCTGTTCTAAAAGGGTAAAAAGGTGAAGGACCCCTGGATGGTTACATCCAGTCAACGGTGACTACGGGGTTGCAGCGCTCATCTCGCTTTCAGGCCAAGGGAGCCGGTGTTTGTTCGCAGACAGCTTTCTGGGTCGTGTGGCCAGCATAACAAAGCCGCTTCTGGCGAACCAGAGCAGCGCACGGAAACGCCGTTCACCTTCCCGCCAGAGCAGTACCTATTTATCTACTTGCACTGGTGTACTTTCGAACTGCTAGGTTGGCAGTAGCTGGGACTGAACAACGGGAGCCCATCCTGTCAAGGGGATTCGAACCACCGACCTTCCGGAAGGGCAAGCCCAAGTGGCTCAGCGGTTTAGACCGCAGCACCACCCTCGTCCCTATTGTTGTTGTTGTTGTTCAGTCGTTCAGTCGTGTCCGACTCTTCGTGACCCCATGGACCAGAGCACGCCAGGCACGCCTATCCTTTCACTGCCTCTCGCAGTTTGGCCAAACTCATGCTAGTCGCTTCGAGAACACTGTCCAACCATCTCATCCTCTGTCGTCCCCTTCTCCTTGTGCCCTCCATCTTTCCCAACATCAGGGTCTTTTCCAGGGAGTCTTCTCTTCTCATGAGGTGGCCAAAGTACTGGAGCCTCAACTTCAGGATCTGTCCTTCCTAGTGAGCACTCAGGGCTGATTTCCTTGAGAATGGATAGGTTTGATCTTCTTGCAGTCCATGGGACTCTCAAGAGTCTCCTCCAGCACCATAATTCAAAAGCATCAATTCTTCGGCGATCAGCCTTCTTTATGGTCCAGCTCTCACTTCCGTACATTACTACTGGGAAAACCATAGCTTTAACTATACGGACCTTTGTCGGCAAGGTGATGTCTCTGCTTTTTAATCGTCCCTATTACGGCTGCTCTATTCTGCCTTGGTCAGACCAAATCTGGAGCTCTATATCCAGTCGCTGTTTAAGGATACTGACAAACTGAAAGGCATGCAGAGGAAGCCTGATTAGGAATGGTTGAAGGAGTTGGAGAAGAGGAGACAGAGAGGTGATAGGCCAGCCATCTTCAAATATCAAGCCTGATTAGGAATGGTTGAACGAGTTGGAGAAGAGGAGACAGAGAGGCGATAGGCCTGCCATCTTCAAATATCAAGCCTGATTAGGAATGGTTGAAGGAGTTGGAGAAGAGGAGACAGAGAGGTGATAGGCCAGCCATCTTCAAAAATCAAGCCTGATTAGGAATGGTTGAAGGAGTTGGAGAAGAGGAGACAGAGAGGTGATAGGCCAGCCATCTTCAAATATCTCCACGGAAGATGGGGCAAGCTTGTTTTCTCTTGGTCTGGACTAGGGCAGGACTCGAACCAGTGGCTTCAAACTACAAGAAAGGAGATTCCCACTAAAGAACCTTCTGACAGCAGGAGCTGTTTGGCAGTAGAACAGACTCCCTTGGGAGGTTGTGGACTCTCCTTCCTTGGAGGGTTTTGTTTTTTTAGCAGAGGACGGATGGCCATCTGTTATGGATGCTTTAGCTGCGATTCCTGCTTTGCTGGGGGTTGGACTAGATGACCCTTGGGTCCCTTCCAACCCTACAGTTCTACATTTCTGGTGGTGCAGCTGCCTTCCCTCCTATATAACCGAGAGCTTCTTGCAGAAGGTCACAGCAACTTCCTGCTTCGATAGCGCAACATCGCCGTCAAAAAAAATAGCCCCTCGCAGCCTCGGTTAAATCTTGACACGCCACAGAGATGCTCCCTGCTGGCAGCACCCGTGTCAGAGATAATCTCCGCGCAATCAAATCCACGGATGAGGCCCGTCTGCCTCTTTGCCTGGGGAGGGAAAACATAATCGATCCCACTAACAACGAACTCAGGTGATGGCGTGTCGATGGAGATGCCCGTTTTCCTCCTGCAGGTTCCTCGCCAAATCTAGCTCCGCACCTTTTTGCGACAATTAAAAAAGATTATCAGCAATAATCCTCGTGGAAAGGTTGCCGGTAGTATTCCGGGGCACGTTCCTCCCAGCGAACCCGTTTCTGCGTGCGGTTGCATTTTTTCGCGAATTGTTTTCTCAAACAAGCGAGGTTTCCGTTCGCTTCCATTTTCTTGCGTTTGGTGTTCAACCACGTTGCAGAGTTTGGAGAAAGGCTCATTTCAGAGGATGGCCGATTCCTCCATTTCTTTTGCAGAGAGCAAAATAAAGCAAATTGCTTTGGATTTCTCTCCCACCTCGGTGCTGGGGGGCTGGAACTTGTAACTAGGCCTGCCAGATAACAGGAGAGAGGAAATGGTATCTGTTTTTTTGTGGGGTGTGGGCCAAGATTCTCAGAAGTACCACTTTTAAAAAAAACACACACACAACCAGAACCTTAAAAGTGGTCCAATGAACAACCCAAATAATAATAATAATAATAATAATAATAATAATAATAATAATAATAATATATTTATACCCCGCCCATCTGGCTGGGTTTCCCGGCTTACAGCACATTAAAAAATGGTAAAACATTGGATGAAGACACAGCTGCAGGGTGCTAGCAGAAGTGGAACGGAGTGTTCCAGAGGAGGGTGTGGCTGGCTGGAAAGCTGAGCCCTCCTTTCAGGGGTCAAGCTACGCTGCAACAATTTGCTGCAGCTCTCGCTCGTGCGTTTTTAACCGCACTAAATCGCTAGAGAACTACGGATTCCGCCTGCCACTGTGCCAACCGGCCCCTTCCGGATTCTTATAGCATTGCCAAATCTTTGCCGGGCCCGCGTAGCTGTGCCGGCCACCCCCGGGAATCGTACAGCATTGCCAAATCTTTGCCGGGCCTGCATAGCTGTGCCGGCCATGCCAGGGAATCGTATATCATTGCCAAATCTTCAACAGGCCTGCGTAGCTGTGCCGGCCACCCCCGGGAATCGTACAGCATTGCCAAATCTTTGCCGGGCCTGCATAGCTGTGCCGGCCATGCCAGGGAATCGTATATCATTGCCAAATCTTCACCAGGCCTGCGTAGCTGTGCCGGCCACCCCCGGGAATCGTACAGCATTGCCAAATCTTTGCCGGGCCTGCATAGCTGTGCCGGCCATGCCAGGGAATCGTATATCATTGCCAAATCTTCAACAGGCCTGCGTAGCTGTGCCGGCCACACCCGGGAATCGTATATCATTGCCAAATCTTCAACAGGCCTGCGTAGCTGTGCCGGCCACGCCCGGGAATCGTACAGCATTGCCAAATCTTCGCTGTGCCAGCCACGCCCAGGAATCGCCGGCCGAAGCCTTTCTCGGCAAGCAGAGAGGTTCTGATAAAGAGCCTCCCCGTTTGCTGCGGTTCCAAAGGGCACAGCTGCAGAGGCCGGCAGAGACGTTGGCAACCTGCTTTGCGTGTGTGTGGGGAAATCAGAACCTTGGCAAGGCTTGGAACCTGCCCTGAAATCTTTGTGCTGGCAGTGCGGTTATTTGCGGTTCTGTTGAAAACAAATCCTCGTTTTGCAGGCGCGATCCTTCCTGCGTCCTTCTGCCTCGCTCCAGAAACAGCCGCAATGGCTCCCGAACTCATCCTTCCAGCTCCTGTTTTCATTTACGGCTCTTGAGTGGCGTCTCAATTATTGATGTCCCTCCTTCTCTCTCTCTCTCTCTCTCTCTCTCCCCCCCCCCCTTAGATTCAGCTCCTGCATTAGTGATGCTCTGGGAGGCGAAGGCAAGCTGCTGTGCCTTGACAAATCATCCCTAGATCCACCTGCAACGCTGCACAGTTCACAGGCAGTAAAATGAATAATAATAATAATAATTTTTTAAAAAACACAGAGGAAAGAGGAAAGAAAAAGCAAGATTTGGCCAGGCCGATTTTCACAACGGCTCGTTTACCGTAGTTACTCCATTTCTATCCTGCGTTTCCTCCAAGGGTCACAAGGCAGTGCAAAGGGATGATGGGAATTGTGGTCCCAAAACATCTGGAGGGCTGAGGTTGCCTATGCCTGGTTTAAACGTACTAAAAGACCAGCACATATGATTAAAAAATAACGTTCTTTCTCTTTACATTTCCATTTTTTTTAAGGGGGTGAGGAATTTGGGTGGGGGGTCGTTTTTTTCCCAGTGCTAGGGATGTAGTAGTCACCAGCTCACTCGTCCGGGGAGGTTTCCACAAACAGGCGTTTCGGTTGCGGTCGCACTGCATCACACACTTTGTAGTCTTCGCAGAAACAGAATTGTGGTTTTTTTTTTTTGGAGCACTTCCTCGCTGGAGGTACAAACTTGATCACACTTCTGTCGCCTGTCTCTCCACCATCATTTATTCTCTTTACTGCATTTCTGAGGCAGTAGATACTTTGGGGTGGGGTGGCTTGTTAAAACTTTTAGAAAGTTTGTGGAAGTTTAGATTTGTCCCAGTCTATTCCCATGTGGTTTTGGCTTTCTGTACGTTCTAAATTACCGCCATAATTTTTTCCAGCAATAAAATATGGTTGTTGTTTTCTTCCCCTTTTTCGCAAACCACTTCGGCTTTCCCACCCGCCACCCCCTTACAATCAAGCGGTGTATTTGGCATAGTGTGGCAGCTCCGACCCTGTGGAACTCCCTGCCTCATGAGATCAAACGGGCGCATTTGCTGCACTCTCCGCTGCTGCCTGCTAAAAAAACATTCTTCTTCAGACCGGCCTACCTGGAGGCTTAGAAAGTCCGAGTGAATTTTAATCCATTTCAGCATTTTTACTTTTGTACGTTTAAATTTTTTTATTATTTCACTGTTTTATATTTTGTAAAGTGGGTGTGTCCGCATGTTTGTTTGTTTTGAAACCCAATCAAGCGGTGTATAGAGTTTGTAAAATAAATATTTTGTGAAATAAATACCGTACTTTTCCGTGTTTAAGACTAGGTTGTTTTTTTTACTAAAAAATGTTATAAAAAGGGGAGGTAGTCTTATACACGGGGGCCAATCTCTCCCCCCCCCATTTTCTTAATTTTGCGTCCCCCAAAATAGGGGGTGTCTTATACACGGGGTGTGTGTGTGTGTGTGTGTGTGTGTGTTATACACAGAAAAATACGGTAAATGTTCCAGGAACCACACCCTGATATATTTGTATGAAGGGCAGTACATTATTATTAACAGTAAAAAATATTCCGGGAACCACCCAGAGATATTTGTAGGGCAGCATATTATTTTATTATTATATTATCAATTATTAATATTAATAGCTATTAATTAATATTAATAATGACCTAAATTAATAAATTAAAACAATGTATTAATTTAATAAAGGAAATTAACAATTTATTAACAACAAATTAATAAATTAATTAGCGCTTCAAGGGCGTGTGGCTTCTGAATCAGGCCAAAGACCTATTTAACTCAAGTATCCTGCTTAACCAGAGGAATCAACAGGAAGACAAAAAGTGAAAATCTGGATGGAAAAGTTGTTGAGATTCTTCTTCTTTCTTTCCTTTTTTTTTTTTTTTTTGCCAAAGTTGTTTTTCTTTGAGATTTCTGGACACCTCTGTTTCCGGATATCCTGTCTGAAACGAGAGGAGGCAGGCTCTCAAGGGATAACTGGCCCAGGAGCCAAGATGCAGCCTGAGGCTATATAGGGCCTGGAGAACACCCATTGGCTCATTTCTGTCACCTGACAGCCAGGAGGACACCCATTGGCTCATTTCCGGCGCCTGACAGCCAACCAGGCAGAAGCTGCAGCACCACCACCGGCCCACTAGGGGGAGCTCTAGCGGATCCCCGGGGTGAGGTTTTGGCTCCCTCTGGTGGCAATAAACAGTCAACACAAGAAAAACGGCTGCAGTTTTAACCAACCATCTTGATTTCTTTTTATTTGAAAAAGGCACAGCTAAGACACCCTTAATAGAGAATTTCTCTCAGTTCCTCTTAATATATAGGTCAAGTGATTAATAAACACATGAAGCAAACAAAGTTTTTTTTTCCTTTTTCTTCCTTCCTTCCTTCCTTCCTTTTTCCCCTTCCTCTCTTCCTCTAAAGGAATATATACAAACACGAAAATTTCTCTCTCTCTCTCTCTCTCTTTTTTTGTCTTAAAATTTCTTTCGTTAAATGTAGGGTGGGGGGATAAAAAGAGTCAAGCTAGCTTACGGAAAAGAGAAGACAAATTTGCAGTATCCTTTTCATAAAAACGACAACAGGGATTTCGAAAGAAAAAAAACATTAAAAAGTGAAGGCGGGGGGGCGTTTGAAAATTCTTTTAATTTTTCTCCCCTTTCCCACAACTCAAACCTTCGGGGGGTGGGGGGGAGTAATAATGAAAAGGACGTCAACCGCTGGGATACTGGGAAGAACCTAGATTTGCAAGAATGTGGGTCACAGATAAGGAAGGGGGTGGTTTTTTTGGGGGGGAGGGAGGGAAACCAATACCACGTCAAAAGTCACCCGGAGGGGGGGGGAAGGGAAGGAATATGGGATGAATATATTTATATATTTATAGATATAGATATATATAAAAAAATTTCGATTCTGTGCTACTTTAAAAACGACACATGCAAAGAAAAAAACAAACCCAAAAATTAAAATGACAAGGTGCTCATTTACCTAAAACTGCACCGGGCGAGGAAGGTGTCTGAGGAATGTGTGCATTGAGAGAGAGAAAAAGAAAAAGAAAATCGCTCGCGGGAGCCGCTAGGCGCGGGGATGGTGGGAGGGTTAAGCAACGGGGAGTGGCCGCATGGATTAAATTCGGAGCGGAGAGGCCTGGCGGGTGATGGAGGTTTTCGGCGGGGAACGGGGCGAGCGCGGGAAGAAATGCGAAGTCGGGCGGAAAACTTCCTGGGTGCTTGTTGGCGCATGCGAAGTGCCACGCACAACAGGGGGCGGCGTTGGGGAATGAGCTCGGACCACCCTTTTTTTTTGCCGGCAGCTTGAGGGACAGATTCCCTTCTGGGGGTGGGGTTGCCACCCGCTGGCGGGCGGGGCCAGAGGCGGAACTGGGCGGAGCAAACGGGCTAGTTTCGACACCCGCCAACCACCTTCTCCACCGGGGCGAGCGGGAAGTGTTGTCGGAGGACTCGAGAATTGCGCGGAACGGGGCCAGCAAAGAATCACGGGTTGGGGAAGAGTTTGGATTTGATGCCCCGCTTTATCACGACCCGAAGGAGTCTCAAAGCGGCTCACATTCTCCTCCCCCCACGACAAACGCTCTGTGGGGTGAGTGGCGGGGCTGAGAGACTTCAGAGAAGTGTGACTAGCCCAAGGTCACCCAGCAGCTGCATGCGGAGGAGCGGAGACACGAACGCGGTTCACCGGATTACAAGTCTGCCGCTCTTAAACACTACACCACACTGGCTCTCGCTTCTGGGGGGGGCCAAACGAAGAAGTCCCGGGGGCCGCCACCAGGCCCCGAAGGTTCTTCCTCCCCAGGTGAAGCAGAAGCGATGCGCGCTCAAGGTTTAGCGAAACGTCAAAGCACGGTTCTCCGTTCCTCCCGGTTTGGTGGTTAGGAGAGCATCGCATTGGGCAAATGTTGGTGTTCAGGAGCCCGATGGGAGCTGAATTTTCTGCTTGGTTTCTTTCTTACTAGAACCTCGAGGGCTGCAGCAAAAGGGGGGCTTGGAGACCAGAGCCTGGTGCATCTAGGGGAGCAGCGCCAACGGCCATCTCCACCCTGCAAGCCACACCCTGCAGCCCCGATTTCCTAACACTTAGGTAAAGGTAAAGGACCCCTGGACGGTTAAGTCCAGCCAAAGGCGACTCTGGGGTCGAGGCGCTCAGCTCGCTTTCAGGCCGATGGGAGACGGCGTTCCACCGCAGACAGCTTTCCAGGTCATGCGGCCGGCAGGACTAAGCCGCTTCTGGCGCAACGGGACACCGTGACGGAAACCGGAGCGCACGGAAACGCCCTTTACCTTCCCGCCGCAGCGGTACCTATTTATCTACTTGCGCCGGCGTGCTTTCCAACTGCTAGGTTGGCAGGAGCTGGGACAGAGCGACGGGGGATCACCCCATTGTGGGGATTCGAACTGCACCACTTAACGCAGGGCTCGCAAACCATTTCGAGCCGGGGGGCGCGCATGGATTTTGGGGGGCGTGCCCCGGGCACCAGTCCCGAAAGGGCTGCGGAAAGGAATAAGGCATAGCACAAAACGATTTTTTGAGGGGGTTATTTACGGAGACCTTTCGTGGGTGCTGGAAGAGCTCCTGACGGGACACACCGGCGTTATTTTTTTTTTAAATTTAATTTGTTAAGCTGCAATCCTAACCCCTTACTTGGAAGCAAGCCCTACGGAGTAAGATTTGCTTCTGAGTAGACCAGTTAGGATTGCACCACCGGTCACCTAAAACGGGGAAGTCTCCCAAGTGGGTTTTTAAAACTTCCAAGAAGTCTCAAAATGACTAGATGTGAAGAGGGTAATTTAGGTTTTTTTTGGGGGGGGGCGGTTCCTTTTCGCTGTTGGACCACCAGTACTCAGAAACTTTTCCCCGTAACAAAGTCCCACCTACGGCCTGATTTCCCCCCGCTACCTGCCAAGACCAGTCGTTCCCCGTTTTGTAAAACTCAAAAAACAAGCCTCTCTCGTACAGCATCTCGGGGCGATCTTCCCCTCCGTTCTGCACAAAGTCAGGTAACTCATTGCCTCCCAAAGCCGCCGTTTGGACTTCTGGCGTGCTAGGCGAGGAACAGCGAGCGGTTATGGGTTGCCCCGGAGCATATACAGAGTTCCTGGCAGGTGTGTGGGGGGGGTTGGGTTGGTTGAGGGGAGCTAGCGTTTCGGTGCGAGGATCCCCGCGCAGAAACTCAAAATTAATCGGGGGGGGGTTGATGGTGGTCACCTGCAACTCATTGCAGAGTGATTAGGATTGTGCCTCTGGGTAAAATCGCTCCGGCAACGAGTTGGGCTGGAATTCCAAAAGGGGGGGGGACCCAAAAAAACGTTATTGCTGCAGAGGTGGGCGGGGCAGGCTTACTCCTCCCCCCGCCACGCCACGCCCCCTGCCAAACAACGCCAACAGGTCCACCGAGCGCAAGCCAGTGGATACCGCAATTTTTTACCGAGCTTTCCCCTTTTGTGCCACCGGATCCCCCGCCCCGCCCCGCCCAAACCGGGTCTAATCCGACTTCTCCCCGTCGTCGTCCTGGTGGGCATCGCCATCGTGGCCGTTCTTATCCTCCTTGGAGAGGTGAGCTTGAGAGCCGAGGGCGGACAAGGAGAGCAGGCCGGTGCTGGCGCTGACGGCCGGGAGCGAGGGGGGCTGCAGCCCCACCGGCAGCGGGGTCAAGGGCAAGGCGAGAGCTTGGAGCTGGGAGAGCTGGTGAGCTTGGAGCTGCTGCTGTAGGGAAACGAGAAAGCAAGAGAAAGAGGGGAGGGGGCAAAGGGATGGGTGAGCGGGGCTTGCAAAGAGGGAGCGGCCTGCCAACCACCTCTGCAAAACAACAACAACCAAACCAATCACATATCACATTATCGGTTCTGTTCGCACGCGGGGGAAATGGAGCATTGCTACAGCAGAGGGAACATGCTTCATTAAAAAAAAAAAGCTCTGGGGTGCGGAACCTGTGGCCTTCCAAATTTTGCTGGACTACAAAGCCATACACGAGCACCATTTGCAGGTGATGGGAATTGTAGTACAACAACACCTGGAGCCCCTCATTCTTGGTTCGGGTGAAGCGCCAGGGATGGCGAAGTTCTGGCCCGCCACCAAGAGGGAGTTGTCGGCAAGAGTCCGAAGGAACCCGCGACGTTTGCAAATGCGAGTTAACGGGAGGGAAGCCCAACCGGACACCGAAACGAGGACTGAGCGTGACCAGTAGCCGTGGCATTGGGGGTAAGGAGGGAGAGGGAGTTAACAGGATGGAGAATCTTGGGGGGAAAGCATAGCCGGCCAGAATCCTGAACAGTGACAAACTACGCTGCAACACTTTGTTGCAGGTCCTACACCTTAAAGTTTCTTCGGTCTGCAGGGGGGAAGGAGAAACGTCTCTTTTAAGGTCTTGTGGTCCCCAATCCAGACCTTTCTGTCTGAGCCCCAGCGCCTATTGGAAGCAGAGCCATGGGTCTTTCTCTGCCTCAAAAAAATGTCCATCCTTAAGTGTGTTCCGAAATTTAAAGGCTGGTTAAAAATAAACTAAAGGGGGGGACCCTGGTTTGGATATATTGTCAGAATGACATCAAGGGAGGGAGGAGAGAAAGGGAAAGGACTTCAGCTTCTCCCTGGGGGAGGCTGGGGGCGCTCTGTCTGTGCTCAGAGACCATGCACATCTTTCTGCTGTTTGGAGGAAACTCCATATGCTTGAATATTTGGGTTCCTTCCGCGTTACGGTGCGCGCTCATCCACAGAAACACAAAATCGCACCTTGCGCGCAAGCGCCGAATCGTGCCGTGCACACGCGCAGGGTGCGGCACTTCAGGTTGCGCTCTCTTCATGTTGCGAACGGGCCTCCGGAACGGATCCTGTTCGCAACCAGAGGTGCCACTGCACTCTGAAAATTTATTATTCCAAAAATGAAACCTCCACCTGGTTGTAAATATTAAGATCGCACCAACGAGAACGAGTCTTTCTGTAAAAAAAATTGATTTAAATCAAGCCTTACTGACTACCCTGGTTGTTGTTAAGGCCATTATTGGGTGGGACAGACAAAAGAGTTCTTTCCTTTTTGGGCAGCCGGTCTGGAGAGGAAGTCTTCGATGGCAACTCGCAGAGGAGCCAAGGTGGGTACTTAAGGAAGATGGGAAAGGGAGGGTGGGGGGACGACGACAGGAGTGTACTAACAAACCTGAAATTTAGGTGCCATGGGAAACTGAACATCCCAGGGCTCCTTGCTGATGTTGTCACGGGGCGCAAGAATGCCACAAGAAAGCAATCAAAAGGTCGATGTGGTGTCAGATCCCCAGTCCGTGCTGCGTTTACACTGGGTCGCTTCTCTCAGCCTAGCCCTGAGGTTGTTGGGCCACCAACCCCATCACCTTTGACCACTGGGCATGCTTGCCGAGGCAGAAGGAAGTTCAGCAACCGCCCGAGGTGCCAGCGAGCCCTCTTAGCTCTGACCTACAGGGTTGCCGTGAGGATAAAATGGCTGGGAGCCATGCCCCGCTACCCAGAAACCAGGATAACAACATGACAAGTAACGCATAGCTCAGAATAGCTCAATACACAAGAGGTTGCCCGTTGAGCTTCTGAACGAGTCACTGTTCTGCCTTGCCTGCCTCCGCTGAAGGAGTGGATACATGCGGCACATCAGGTGCGGCAGGAGCGAGTGAGAGGCGCAGCAGGGCAACCCCCCCCCCGAGGATGCCTATCGCCTCCCTGCACGAGTCCCCGATTTCGGACTCTTTTCAGAGCTTGGCCCCAAGCGTGACTGAGTTGTTGGGATGGCGGCTGCTTCCGAAGCTGAGCCGAATGGTGGTGCTTGCTCCCACGGGAAAGTGAGGGCCGTAGCCAACGGAGAGGCCTCCCCAGAGCAGTGACTCATTCAGAGGGTCAGCGGATACCATCAAGGGCTTCAGATTCCAGCTCTCAGCCGCCCCAGCCAGTATGAAACTGGGGGCTGATGGGAGCTGTTGTCGAAAACCACTTGGAGGCAAAGCTTGCTTTAAACAAGTAAACCTTGGGGGCTGTAAGTATAGCAAAATGCCCAGCCATATCAACTCCAGGTTGGAGTTTGCAACACAGGAATCCAGTACAGTGGTACCTCGGTTTTCGAACTCAATCCGTTCCGGGAGTCTGTTCCAACTCCCAGAACCATTCGAAAACCAAGCCGCGGCTTCCGACCGGCTGCAGGAACTTCCTGCACTCAACCGGAAGCCACGCTGGGGATGTTCGGCTTCTGAAAAACGCTCGCAAACCGGAACACTCGCTTCCAAGTTTGGGGGCGTTCGGGAGCCGACCTGTTTGACAACCGAGGTACCGCGGTATGAATAACAACAACAACAACAACCGGTGCTTTTTTGCTTAGAAAACGTTTAGGGGGTACTCTCATTTTGACTCAAGGAAGCCACCATTTTATAGTTCAAATCGGGGAAAATAAATGCAGGGGAAAGTACAAAGATTCACAAAATGTTTAGGGGTGTGTGTCCCCCCAAGAAAAAAAGCACTGGTAATAACAATATTAATAAGAATAATAATTAGCAATAGTGATTTATTTGCAACGTGCATGATTCCCGCCCCTTTTAATTATCGAAGTAGTCTCTCCCCAACGCTAACCACTATGCTATCCTCCCTCTCAGCGGAAGGAACGCCAATGCTCTTCCCTCCTACCCACCGCCCAGTTCCCGTACGGAACGCCACGGACCCGGATGATAGAGTTGAGTTCCGGCGCCGTCACCTGCTTGGCTCGCTCAATGGCTCCGAGGACCTGCTGTTGATGCTGGAGAAATAGAAAGCAAATAACCAACCACACACATATTCCACTGGTGGGGCAGGGAGGAGGTCCAGGAACAAGGGGGGGGGCAACAAGGGATGCGCGGAGATAAACGGACGGAACAGTTTCAAAGAGGGACTCGGGAGCAGCCGAGCTAATGCCGGAGCGAGGATGAGATTCGCCCAGGACTCGGGATGCAGATTTCTCGAGCTCCTTTACACCCAGAAGAACGTCAGGTCTTCCCAAGACGTTCACCTCTGGCTCAGAAGTAGACTGAGCCTCTGCACATCAGCAAGAAGCCCTGGGGTGTGCGGTTTCCCATGGCGTCCAAATACTCGGTCGGGATATCAGGCACCCTGAAATCTAACCATCCTACTGGAGAGGAAGGCCTGGGGTGTGGTTGTGAGCATGCAAGGAACCCTGGGAGGTATAGCACCCTATTTTCCCTGCTCATTTCTCAGGTGCCCTGGGAAACTCAATTTCCCAGGAGCACTGGCGTCTGGCACACTGTTATTCAGCGTGTCAGGTATGGGGTGAAGGACAGGAGGCTTTCAGGTTGGTAGGTAGAGAAGGAATGGGGTTGGTGCCCTGTCACACTCCCAACGATGTCACCAAGAGTGTGCCAAGTCACCAAGCCCAAAAGCAAGCTGAGTCTGCCCACCTTAGGGAAAGATGAAGTTGCTACAGAAAGTGGTGGGGAACATCTTTGTTTTTTTCAGTGATGAAATCCAACCCTATTCTCCCTTGCACCCCCCCCCCCATTTGCCAAAAAGAAGAAGAAGGGAGAGAAGAGTTACCTCTTGGGAAAGATAGGGCAACACTTGAGCACAGATCCCGTTTAACCTCTTGACAATTTCGGCCTGCAATGGAAGACGGAAAGAGTCAACGTGAAGACAGAAAGAGTTCGGCCCCGGATGGAAGACAAAAAGGTTCAACGCGAAGACAGAAGGAACGTCAATTGAAAAGATGCCAACTCAGTCTTTCAAACACCGTGGTGTGGGCTGGGGCTGTGAGGTGCAGCCCAAAACATCTGGAAGACACCAGTTTTTTTGGGGGGGAAATGTACACTAGCCACTTTTGTGACTTAATCTCACCTCACCTATGAACTCACAAGCCTTAGCCCTGGAATACAGGGATTGTAGACACTGGGTTATTTTACAGGGTCGTCACAAACGTTTGACGTTAGAGGATTTGATATAAAAAATATGGGATGTGGTATATATGGCAAAACTAACTAGCGTAGTTAAGTCAAGGAAGGAAGACCACTTAATCTTCTTATTAGAAAACTGAATGCTTTCACTACTGATGCAAAAATCCCAGTATATTTTAAGAGAAAAGCATGCCCAAACTGTGAATTTTAGGAGGGAAAGGGTATGCAAAAATGAGTATTTTAAGGACAAAATGCATACAAATGCAGTATGCATTTTGTTTCTGGGCGGAGAGAGGATAAAAAATGCTTTTTTAAAAAATATATTTTGCAGATCAATGCAGACCTGAGCAGGCTCCTAAGTCAATAAGGGACTTGCTTCATTCTTCCCTAATGGACACTGAGGTCTCGGGACAGGCTGAGTTAAGGGTAAATCGCCATGAGGACTAGAAAGCTGCATCTTACCTGTTTGTGCATTTCAATATTGAGCCCATAGGACATCTCGTAGTACTGGAAGGGGCAGAGGAGACGGAGAGGAAGAGTTAGGATTTGAGGAAGGGGAACAACAACAGCAGCGAAAATAGGGGAAGAATCGCCATAGCCTTCCCCTACTCCTCACCCCCATCCTTCGGCTATTTCAGATACACCAACCCTGTACATGCAAGTTCCACTTTGCTACCGTAATGAGACGTCCGTGAGAAAGAGTTTGCATGGAGCAAGACTCAAGGCTCGTCCAGTATATAATCCACATGGCAGACATCTGCATGTCTGTTTTGTTTTTAACTAGGCTGATGGCAGCCAATCAAAGTAGCAGCAGCAAATGATAAAAATTCATTTGGCCGGAATAAACTTTTTCCGCTGGTGAAATGTTTCGTGCCTGCGGAGCACAGTTAAGAATCGCGGAGTTGGAAGGGGACACACACACACACACCCCGAGGATCATCTAGCCCATGGGTAGGCAAGCCAGATGCAGCCCAATCGCCTTCTAAATCCGGACCGCGAACGGTCCTGGAATCAGCATGTTTTTACATGAGTAGAATATGCACTTTTATTTAAAATGCACCTCTGGGCTATTTGTGGGGCCTTGCCTGGTGTTTTTACGTGAGTAGAATGTGTGCTTTTATTTAAAATGCATCTCTGGGTTATTTGTGGGGCCTGCCTGGTGTTTTTACATGAGTAGAATGTGTGCTTTTATTTAAAATGCATCTCTGGGTTATTTGTGGGGCCTGCCTGGTGTTTTTACATGAGCAGAATGTGTGCTTTTATTTAAAATGCATCTCTGGGTTATTTGTGGGGCCTGCCTGGTGTTTTTACATGAGTAGAATGTGTGCTTTTATTTAAAATGCATCTCTGGGTTATTTGTGGGGCCTGCCTGGTGTTTTTACATGAGTAGAATGTGTGCTTTTATTTAAAATGCATCTCTGGGTTATTTGTGGGGCCTGCCTGGTGTTTTTACATGAGTAGAATGTGTGCTTTTATTTAAAATGCATCTCTGGGTTATTTGTGGGGCCTGCCTGGTGTTTTTACATGAGTAGAATGTGTGCTTTTATTTAAAATGCATCTCTGGGTTATTTGTGGGGCCTGCCTGGTGTTTTTACATGAGTAGAATGTGTCCTTTTATTTAAAATGCATCTCTGGGTTATTTGTGGAGCATAGGAATTTGTTCTAGCCCAGGGGTCAGCAACCTTTTTCAGCCATGGGCCAGTCCACCTGTCCCTCAGACCATGTGGTGGGCCGGACTATATTTTTTTGGGGGGGAAATGAACAAATTCCTATGCCCCACAAATAACCCAGAGATGCATTTTAAATAAAAGGACACATTCTACTCATGTAAAAACACGCCGATTCCCGGACCGTCCGCGGACCGGATTGAGTAGGCGATTGGGCCGCATCCAGCCCACGGGCCTTAGGTTGCCTACCCCCGTTGTAGCCCAAACCCTTGCGATGCAGAAGTCACAGCTGAAGACTCCCCGGTAGACAGACAGCCAACCTCTGTTTACAAAACTCAAAGAGGTGGGGGTCCACCACCTCCTGAGGAAGCCTGTTCCACCGGTGAACGGCACTAACCGCCAGAAAGCTCTCCCCAACGTTTAGTTGGAATCTCCCTTTCTTGCAATTTGAACCCGTCGGTTCGGGCCCCTGCCCTTCGGAGCAGCAGAAAAGAAGCTCGCTCCCTCTTCCCCTTCAGATATTTGAAGGTGGGCTCTCCTCCATCTCCTTTCAGTCTCCCCTTTCCTAGGCTAAACATATCCAGCTGCTTCAACCGTTCCTCATCAGGCCCGGCTCCCAGACTCAAACCTTCCAGCTTGTCAATATCCATCTTATACTGGACAACTTTTAACTTCTTTTGTGGTTCTACGAGGGCCCTTGTACATCTCTCTTGCAACCCCTCACCACCACCACACCACAAATCTTCTCCAGAGTGTTAGGGGACTCTCTGGAATAGTTTTTTTTTGGGGGGGGGGCATAGAGGGGATCCAGACATCTCACTGCGCAAGTGGATTTGCCGGTCAAGGTTTCAATGATACAATCACATTTTATTTTAATTTTTTTCTGGGGGTGTTTTTGGATACCACGCTGCGAGAGCAGCCTTCCACTTAAAGGAGGCGAATGGGGGGGGGGAATTCCAAGCGAATCCAATCCCACCCATCATGAGGACTAGGAGCCTTTCCAAAAAGACAAAAACGGAGATTCCGTTTTTTTGCGGCTTCTGTGCAGCCTGCGGCAAATGGAATCTGTTGGTGGTTTGGCGTTTTCTCCTATTCTTTGCTTCGTTCTCCACGCCCCCCCCCCAAAAAAAGCTGATAGTTTCCTGGGAGATAATTCATCTCCCTCTTATCTCGCCGCTCCAGGGGAAGCGCGAACGCTCGGCTGGAGCTCTGGAAATCTTTTCAGCCGCCCTTAATGACACCTCGGCGGAGGGTAATAAAAAGCCATCGAACCGGAATCACAAACACACAACCAGGGACCTTAAGCCTTCTGTGCCCACCCTAAAGGTAAAAGGACCCCCTGACCGTTAGGTCCAGCCGCGGACAACTCTGGGGTCGCGGCGCTCATCTCGCTTTACTGGCCGAGGGAGCCGGCGTACAGCTTCTGGGTCATTTAATGAACTGAGATGTGTGTGGGGGGGGGGAATCCTCCGTCCCAATTCGCATTCGTAGCTCAGATTCAATCTAGCAGCGTCTCCAGACAGGACTGGGGTTGGGGGGGAGGAAGACCCTTTGCCTGAAATTCAGGGGAGCTGCAATACTGAGCCTGAGGAAGAACCTTTCTGACCTGGTTCTTTTTTTTTATTTTTATTCATTTTGAAAGATATATATATATATTTTAAAAAACAATTTTTTTATTCATTTTGTTAAGATATAATATTTTTAAAAATAATAAATTTTATTCATTTTGTAAGATATATTTTAAAAAATAATAAATTTTATTCATTTTGTAAGATATAATATTTTTCAAAAAGTAATTTTTATTCATTTTGTAAGATATAATATTTTTCAAAAAGTAATTTTTATTCATTTTGTAAGATATTTTTTAAAAAACAATAAGAATTTTTTATTCATTTTGCAAGGTAATTTTTTTAAAAAAATAATAATTTGTTATTCGTTTCGTAAGATATAATTTATTTATTTATTTAAAAAATAATATTTTTTCTGACTCGGTTCAAGGCAGTTTCTTAATGCTGCTATTTCCGAGAAGAACAAACCAACCACACACTTGCTACGGAACGATGAGGACTGCATGCTTACTTTTCCTTTTAAAGGGCTCCATGGTACACAGCTCCTGTGGAAGCCCCACGCCCGACCCCAAAAAGCCATCTCCGGGGTGGGGGGGGGGGGAAGCTGGTTCTGTCCGAAACCCCAGCCAGCTTCGACAATACAACGGGACCTGTGGTCCGAGCCGAGCTTTCCAAGGCGAGGTGGAGTTAAAAGTCTCTTTTTTTGCCTGCCTTCAACCTCGGCTAGTTTGAGAACGGAGTCAGGGCCTTGATCTTGTGTCCGTTCCCCCTGCCCCACCCCGTTGCGGCTTCGCCGTCACCCGCCCCTGCCTCCTCCTCCTCCTCTGCGAGCGCTCGGCCGCGAGTGCGAAACCTACCATCACGTAGTGGCGCTGCATCTCCGACTTCTCGCTGGCGAGCTTGTCGCACTCCAACTTGAGGCTGCCGGTTGGGTTGGGGGGGGGGGAAACGAGCACAATGGAGTAACGAGAGAGAGAGAGAGAGAGAGAGATCACCGCCAAGAAGAACAACAACAACACACCGTTTACATCTAAGAACGGAAATCCTATAAAATATCACCAGGACCCGCCTTCCGGAATCGCTGCTCCGATGGTTGTTTTCATAGAATCATAGAGTTGGAAGAGACCCCAAAGGCCATCCAGTCCAATCCCCTGCCAAGCAGGAAACACCATCAAAGCATTCCTGACAGATGGCTGTCAAGCCTCCGCTTCAAGACCTCCAAAGAAGGAGACTCCACCACACTCCTTGGCAGCAAATTCCACTGTCCAACAGCTCTCACTGTCAGGAAGTTCTTCCTAATGTTTAGGTGGAATCTTCTTTCTTGTAGTTTGAATCCATTGCCCCGTGTCCGCTTCTCTGGAGCAGCAGAAAACAACCTTTCACCCTCCTCTATATGACATCCTTTGATATATTTGAACATGGCTATCCTATCACCCCTTAACCTTCTCAGAATTCAAAAGCATCCATTCTCCGGCGATCAGCCTTCTTTATGGTCCAGCTCTCACTTCCATACATCACTACTGGGAAAACCATAGCTTTAACTATATGGACCTTTGTCGGCAAGGTGACGTCTCTGCTTTTTAAGATGCTGTCTAGGTTTGTCATCGCTTTTCTCCCAAGAAGCAGGCACATAGAATCATAGAATCCTAGAGTTAGTTGGAAGAGACCACAGGGCCATCCAGTCCAAGCAGGAAACACCATCAAAGCATTCCTGACAGATGGCTGTCAAGCCTCCGCTTAAAGACCTCCAAAGAAGGAGACTCCACCACACTCCTTGGCAGCAGATTCCTCTGTCCAACAGCTCTCACTGTCAGGAAGTTCTTCCTGCCTGGTTTTTAGATATCAGCCCCCAAATCACGGTGCCGATATAGCAATCGAGGACCGCCTGCAGGGGAGGGGAGACTTATCCACCCCGAGGGCCGGATCCCCTCCTGGGCAACCTTCCAAGGGCCGCCTGCCAATAGCAGACGGGGCCAGAAGCCAAAATGTGTGAGGCGGCGAGTAAACAGAAGCTTTTCCAATAGGAATTACAGGAACCACTTCTATTTATTTTACAAATACAAAGTACAGGTGAAACTCGAAAAATTAGAATATCGTGGAAAGGTTCATTTCTTTCAGTAATTCAACTTAAAAGGTGAAACTAATATATGAGATAGACTCATGACATGCAAAGCGAGATATGTCAAGCCTTTATTTGTTATAATTGTGATGATTATGGCGTACAGCTGATGAGAACCCCAAATTCACAATCTCAACTTTGGGGTTTTCATCAGCTGTACGCCATAATCATCACAATTATAACAAGCAAAGGCTTGACATATCTCGCTTTGCATGTCATGAGTCTATCTCATATATTAAACTCCAGTAGCTAATGAAACAATTGCTTACATAAATGGACTTTTCCACGATATTCTAATTTTTCGAGTTTCACCTGTACTTTGTATTTGTAAAATAAATAGAAGTGATTTCAAAATAAATCAATCAATCCGTTTTAACCACCGCAGGCTGGTTCCCACGCAGACATCTCAACCTATCCTCCACCGAGGGATGCAAGAGGGAATAGCTGGAAGTAAAGGACGCAGCCTAGGTTGGGGGACGGGGTGTGGCTTAGGGAGAGGGGCGTGGCCTGGGGAGAATTGCAGGGGGCCTGATCGAGGGGGCCAGAGGGCCACATTTAGTCCTTGGAGCTGAGGCTCCTCATCAATCCTACGATTATTATTATTTTTTTTGAAAAAACTGACGTAACCATGAATAAGAATTTGGCGATTTCCGCGAATGTTGTCAAAAGGATACTTGCCTGTGGTACTGAGCTTGCAGCAGCTGAAACTCGTCCTTAATCCGGTCACAGGAATCTGACGTTGTGAACTTCAATTGCTGGGGCAAGTGCGAAGAACCCTGGAATATATCCATTATTTTAACCAGTTGACAACGGCAGAGATGGGCAATAGGCAAGCTTGGGAAAAAATACCTTCCCATCTTCCTTACTTAACCCAAGAATGAAAATAATTAGGTGCCGGATTATCTCCCCGTCCCCAGCCAGGTTTCCGTAAAACTTCTTGCCCCGACATCACACAAGGGGAGGCGGATATTGTGCTGCTGGGGATTATTGACGTCACTGGCACAGACCAGTAGGCGCTGATTCCAGATCTGGAACTCCAAATTGGTGGAAGCTGCGGGGAGAGCGTTTCCTCCCCATCGAATTTGCTGGCATCTGAACAGCGGCAATAGTGAATATAGGCTACGTACTGTTAAAAATCTTGCGATTCCTGCACTGCAAAGAGGTCACGCTATATATAACGGAATGCTTGCGAGAGGCAGGGTGTTGTAGCGGCGAGCGTTCCGGACTATTCCCTGGGAAACCAGGGTTCGAATCCCCACTCGGGTGGTGACTTCGGGTGCCAGCCACAGACCCTCAGCCTACCCTACCTCACAGGGTTGTTGTGAGGATACAATGAGAAGCACGCATGCACGCATGCCGCCTAGAGCTCCTTGCCGATCAGAAGGCCGGCGGTTCGAATCCCCGCGACAGGGTGAGCTCCTGTTGCTCGGTCCCTGCTCCTGCCAACCTAGCAGTTCAAAAGCACGTCAAAGCGCCGCAACCCCAGAGTCGTCTGCGACTGGACCTAACGGTCAGGGGTCCCTTTACCTTTACTAAAGATGTGATTGTGTGATCCCAGGAGGCTGGCTGGTCACTGCACAAGCTGCTACCGGAAGGAAGGGGGTGATGGATGTAGCGGGGGTGGGAGCAGGAGATCGTGTGTCCAAAAACATTTCCCCGTATTTTACTTCATTTTGAAAAAGCACGGAAATCTAGCTCATCAGGATGAGGACTGCGACCTGGTTTGCTAGCTTTCTACAGGCGAGGAGTTTTATTTTGTCAGAACGTTTAGGAGAGCCAAACCTGCTGCGCTTCAATAAGGGGAGGGGGGCAGCCCTGCTGCACATCTCTCTGCAATCTGGATCCCATCGGCATCCAGGTATTTTGGATATTTTAGTTATTGCATTTATCTCCCTTTTTCCTCTCAAAGGAGCTCAAGGTGGCAAACGGGTTTCTTCCCCCCCCCCCCATCCTATAAGGTCACAGAGAGAGAGAGAGAAAGAGAGAGAGAGCTTCCTGGCCAAGTGGGAGAATTTGAACCTTGGTCTCTCTCCCCAGGTCCCAGCATGATGCTCTAACCACAACTTCACAATAACCACCATATATCTAACATAACTATTTCACCGCCCTTCGTTCAGTCTTGAGATAAAACTTGCAGTTTTGTTTGTCTGTTTGTTAAAAAACACAAAAACCCAGCTTTTTAAAAATCACCTAATGTGCAAATCGCCTTGAGGAAATGAGTAAATCAAGGTCGATAATAAGAATGATAACTTATTTCTTATGCAATCCTTCACCCTAAGGTCTCCGGGTGTGTGTGTGTGACAGCACTAAAAACAACCCGCTCACCAGATCACTCCCCTCCCCTCCTGCAACGGTGATGCCGCCCCTTCCCCAAAAGACCCCTCCCTCATTTCTCAAGGTACTCCGATGGGTCACAACCCCCACAACTGCACCCCAAAGAACCACGACCCCTTCCCCCCTCCACTTCCTGGGCCAAATGCCAGCCTGGAAACTTTCTCTCCCCTGCCGCCAAACGCCCCCCCCCAAGCCCTGGACACGTGCGGGACGAAGGCGACAGCCGCTCCCCTTTCTCACATCTGGCCTGGGGGGTTTCCCTTCAGCACCCCAACCTTCTCCATGCACCCCAACCTCCTCCTTCCCTCCCTCCCTCCCCCCGCTTGCACCCCAATCCTCCCACTGCTCTCCTCGACACCCAAACCCCTCTCCCCTCCCTGGCACCCCAAACCCCTCACTCCTCCCCCAAATTCCCCCCCGGCGCCCCAACATCTACCTGCCTCCTTGCTCTCTTTACAACCGATTCTCCTTCCGCCTGGCACCCCGATCCTCCCCTCTGGACACCCGAATCCTTCCCCTTCTCCTTAGGACCACCAACCCCCTCCTTCCTACTCTGGGCACCCCAATCCTCTACCCCGACACCTCAAACTCCCCATTGCCCACTCAAATTCGCTTCCCCGCACCCCAACCCCCTCCTAATCTCCTCTCCTCCCTCGATCCCCCTCCGCTTTGCACCGCACCCCTTCCCCCTCTCCGGCACCCTAATCGCGCCCTCCCTCTTTCCCTTAGCACCCCACCCTCTCCTCCCGGCACCCCAACCCCCTCCTTCCTTCTCCGGCCACCCCAACCCTCTCCTCCTTGGACCGCAACACCCCCTCTCGCCCCTACTCAGCACCCAACCCCACTCCCCCTGGCACCCCCGCCCTTCCCCCCCCTCGCGGGCACCCCAATCCCTCGCGCCCCCGCCCTCTTTGCACCCAACTCCCCTCCCCTCGCTTTTCTCCTCCCCACCCCCCCACCTCACCGAGTGCCGGCTTTGAGGAAACATCATGTCAGGCCCCGATCCGAGGCGCAGGGCTGCGGCGGCGGATCTGGAGCGCGCTTCCTCCCGCTTGCGCCAAAGGCGTCCGCAAAGCAGGCCCGGAGCGCGCGCGCGCCTTCTTCCCCTCGCCTTCTGGCTGCTCCGGCGGATCCTTCCTCCGCCCCGGAGAGCTATGCAAGCAGCAGCTCCGGAAGGGGAAAGAAGAGGGGGAGAAAAAGGGGAGGAAAAAACCCCAAAACCTCGCGAGGCGCACGGCCTTCTTGCTTGCTGCGCCTGGGCAGGGAAGCAGGGCCCCGGAGATGCGTCCTTGGCGAGGTTGGGCGCAGACGCACACGCGAGCCCCTCTCTTTCGGCTCCTTTTACTCCCGATCTCGCTCCTCCTCTTGCTCCAGGTCGTGCTCCCGCTCTCCCCGGCTCCCTCGGCTCAGGATGCGACTCCAGGTCGTGCTCCCGCTCTCCCCGGCTCCCTCGGCTCAGGATGCGACCCTCCCCGCGGCCACAGGCCTTGGCCCGAGCGGCGCAGCGCTTTGCCAAAAGGAGACGGACACCCGTGCGCTCCGCTCCGCCTTCCCCAGCTATTGTTTAATGGCGGCTGCGGAGGCGCCTCTCCTCTCCTGCGGCTGAGCGCCAGCGCCGCCTGCCGTCGGGACGCGGCATCTCCCGAGGACGCGCACCCCCCCTCGCAACACCCCAAAAATATTCCCCCCCCCAAACCACCACCCCGCCAGCCATGGATGTATGTACAGGATTAGGGCGCTAGGAGGAGAGGGTCGGGGTGCTAAGGGAAAGAGAGGCTTGGAGAGGCAGCGGAGATATTCTGTTGATGTGTTGTTGTGTGCGCTCTGTTGGAAGCCGCCCATGCCCAGTCAGATGGGCGGGGTAAATAATAATAATAATAATAATAATAATAATAATAATAATAATAATAGTTATAACCACTTTTAACTAATTGCTTTTATCCCTGTCTTCTTTAAGTCTTGTGTACCTTATTTTATTTCCATGTTTGTATCTTATGCTAGTCTGTGACTGTAATAAAGTTTTAAAAAAATATTTCCAGTAGTTCTTGGTATGAGCTTTCATGTGCTACCAAGAACAAACTTAGTTGGTCTCTAAGGTGCTACAGGAAAGATTTTTTTATTTTTGTTTTGACTATGGCAGACCAACACTGCTACCTACCTGTAACTGTAATAAAGTTTGTAATGTATTATTATTATTATTAATACATTAATAGCCAGCGTGGTGTAGTGGTTAAGAGCGGTAGACTCGTAATCTGGTGAACCGGGTTCGCTTCCCCGCTCCTCCACATGCAGCTTTTTCTCTCCCCCCCCCCCATCCTGCCTGCGCCATCCCCACGCTCTGTGAGGGGAAGAAGCAGCAGCCACTGCTGGGGTGAGCCACTCGGAACCGAAGGAGGGCAGAGGCAGTGAGAGCAACTGGGATGGTTGTGCTGCAGCGGTGGGCAGCCAGAGGGCACGGTGGGGACTGCGAAGTCGCGCTCCCGCGGGCATCCGGAGGGCATGGCGCTGCCGGCGGGGCTGGAGGGCGGAGGCGCCCTCCAGGCCATGGTGCCTTGCGCCAGTAGGCTCAATGGTTAAGACGCCTCTGGGCCTGAGACAAGGCACCACTGGGCATCCTTTCCCCCGCCCTGACAGGACACGGCAAGCGGGACAGATGGCGGCCGAAAGGGTGACAAGGGGGAGCTCTGAATTCTTGGGTGGCGGGAACTTGGGGGGGGGAGGGAATGCTCTTCTTCCCTTGCCCTGACAGTTACTACCGCTGGCGTGTGGCACTCAAAACGGAGCACGTTCCACTTCCGAAAAAAAGTTTGCAAACCAGAACACTTACTTCTGGGTTTGTAGCATTTGGATTCCAAGTTGTTCGATTACTAAGCCGTTCGAGAACCAAGGTTCCACTGTACTTCTGTTGATGCAGCCTAAAATAGCGTTAGCTTTTTTTTGGCTACTGCATAACACTGTTGACTCATGTTATGCTTGTGTTCCAGCAATACCCTTCATGCTGTTGTGACCGCCACCATCCCCTTTGTCCAGGGGTTAAGAACCTTCCGCTCTCGGGACGTTGTTCTCCTCTAGCTTCCATGAGCCCCAGAGAGAGGTGGACAGCCTTGCCAATTCTGGATCTCCAGGCCCAATTCAAGGTGCTCATACGTTTGTGGCTTACAGAATCGTAGAGCTGGAAGGGACCTTGAGAATCATCTGGTCCAACCCACTGCAATTCAGCTGCCCCATACCAGGATCAATGACGCAACCTTAGCTTCGTCAGTACCAGGCAGCTGCAGGCCTTTCGGATGGAAATATCACAGGCTGAACTTCATACCAAGAACAAACTTAGTTGGTCTCTAAGGTGCTACTGGAAGGAATTTTTTATTTTTTATTTTGTTTCGACTACGGCAGACCAACATGGCTACCTACCTGTTCATATAGATTGGTACCTTGGTTTGCAACCATAATCCGTTCCGGAGATCCGTTTGTAAACCAAAACAGGTTGTAACCCAAGGCGCACTTTCGCCAATGGTAGGTAGGTAGGTAGGTTTATTTCGGCCATGTGGCCCATATCACATTGCAAAATACATTCATCATAATACACACAAAGTAAAATAATTTAACAAATTTAAACAATACAATACGAAACCAATTTTAAAACAACCCATTTACACCCTTCCATCTAAGTCACACTGAGATCTGAGTAGTCCAACTGAACTAGTTTTTTTTTTAATTAAAATAAAAAAATTGGTTAAAATGAAATTTATCAACCTATTTTATCGCCCCAATAATAGGTCTTAATTATTTTCTGCATTGTCATAAATGGGAAAAACCATTCCTCTTCTTTGTAAATAGCACATTAGTCAAAAACCTAGCGACACACTTTCGCCAATGGGGCCTCCAATTTTTTATATATTTTTTTTTTATATATTTTTTGTAATAATGATAAAAAGGGTTGTAATAATAAAAAAAAAGGTTGCAAACCGGGACATGAACTTCCGGGTTTGACGTGTTTCTAAACCAAGATGTATGCAAACCAAGGTACCACTGTGCGCAGGTGATGACTCGACAATGGCCCTTCCAAAGGGAAGGTCAGGCGGCTTGGATTCCCGTGTCCAGATTTAGATTCTGCGTGGTGCCTTTCTATTGGCAAGGGAGAGGTTCTTGGCTTACAGCAGGGCAGCACCCCAATCTGCGCACCACCCCCAAAAAAAGCACCTTCACTGCTTCTGCATTTCGACACTGTTTCCCCTTTCCCCAGTCTCCTTATCTGGCCCCAACAAAACACAACCGCACAAACTGTCTTGCTATCCGATTGCCATCAATGGGTGGGTGGGGTAGTAAAGATTCACCTCCTGGCAAATAGAAGGGGAAGAAATGGAGGCAGTGAGAGATTTCACTTTCTTTGGCTCCATGATCACTGCAGATGGTGACAGCAGTCACGAAATTAGAAGACGCCTGCTTCTTGGGAGAAAAGCAATGACAAACCTAGACAGCATCTTAAAAAGCAGAGACATCACCTTGCTGACAAAGGTCTGTATAGTTAAAGCTATGGTTTTCCCAGTAGTGATGTATGGAAGTGAGAGCTGGACCAAAGAAGGCTGATCGCCAAAGAATGATGCTTTTGAATTATGGTGCTGGAGGAGACTCTTGAGAGTCCCATGGACTGCAAGAAGATCAAACTTATCCATTCTTAAAGAAATCAGCCCTGAGTGCTCACTAGAAGGACAGATCCTGAAGTTGAGGCTCCAGTACTTTGGCCACCTCATGAGAAGAGAAAAGACCCTGATGTTGGGAAAGATGGAGGGCACAAGGAGAAGGGGACGACAGAGGATGAGATGGTTGGACAGTGTTCTCGAAGCGACTGGCATGAGTTTGGCCAAACTGCGAGAGGCAGTGAAGGATAGGCGTGCCTGGCGTGCTCTGGTCCATGGGGTCACGAAGAGTCGGACATGACTGAACGACTGAACAACAATCAGCTCTCAAATCTAGATTGTGGCTTCCTGGGGAAGGTGGGGACCAGAGGGTGGACGTAATAAAAGCTACGGAGTCAAGAGGCTGAAGAGTTAAGCGCCAGGCATCTCCCTCCTTGGCAAGCATCAAGATGTGGAGACTCTGCCAGGTTCTTCTTCTGCTGCTGCTGTCCTTCTCCTTCGCCCAAACAGGTGAGTAAGACCCGCTAACTCATGAGCCAATTTCTACTACACTTTGGGGCCAAGCCAACCTCATCCCTTCTGTTTCTGATGCTTAGGGTGTGAGTGCCGTTTGTATGCCTAGATCTATGGCAGGGCACCCGCTTTCCATTGCACAAGGGCTGAAGGTTCCATCCCAAAAATTCGGATCTCGAGGTCGGGACAGTGAACTGTTCTCCTGCCCCCATGCCTTTTATTTGGCACATATAAAAACTCAGTAAAACATCAAACATTACAAGCTTCCCAACACACAGGGCTACCTTCAGATGTCTTCCAAAAGTTACATAGTTCTTTATCTCCTTGATAACTGATGGGAAAGTGTTCCTCCGGGTGGGTGCTACCACCGAGAAGGCCCTCTGCCTAATTCCCTGTAACTTTGCTTCTGGCAATGAGGGAAACTGCCAAAGACTCTCAGAGCTGGACCTCAGGCTATGAGGGTGGTGACGCTCCTTCAGATATAGAGGGCCAAGGCAGCTCCACCATTTTGAATTGTGCTCAGAAACAACAACGCTCTAGAATTCGTAAGCAGCAGCAGTCATGACTTCTGCGCGCTGCGAAAGGTAAGTAGCCTCAAAGTCTCCTTTTTTATTATAGAAGTGGTGATCATCCCTCGTAAAGCAAATTGCTGGAAGGTAGCAGGGCAGGGGCAGGAAAGTGCCATTGCTCCGTCCAGTCAAGTTGCATGGGATCCAGTTCAACCTGTTACCTCTGAGGAAGTGGACAGGCTAGGCAATGGGCTCTGTGGGGTGGTGAATGCCTCCCTTTGTGAGGGAGTCTCCCCAGACCCGCTGAAAGAAATGGTTGTTAAACCACTTCCTAAAAAAAAAAATCTAAAGGACCAGGTGCGCAGCCTGGGGGTCATTTTGGACTCACCGCTGTTCATGGAAGCATAGGACAATTCTGTGTCTAGGCAGCTGTCTACCAGCTCCTTCTGGTGCTCTGGCTGAAGAAGAAGAAGAGTTTGGATTTGATATCCCGCTTTATCACTACCCGAAGGAGTCTCAAAGCGGCTAACATTCTCCTTTCCCTTCCTCCCCCACAACAAACACTCTGTGAGGTGAGTGGGGCTGAGAGACTTCAGAGAAGTGTGACTAGCCCAAGGTCACCCAGCAGCTGCATGTGGAGGAGTGGAGACGCGAACCCGGTTCCCCAGATTACGAGTCTGCCGCTCTTAGCCACTACACCACACTGGCTCTCTGAGACCCTACTTGCCTGCAGACTGTCTCTGCAATGCGCTCTTCATGGGGCTACCTTGAAGGTGACTCAGAAACAACAACTAATCCAGAATGTGGCTGCTAGACTGGTGGCTAGGAGCGGCAGACAGGATCATACAACACCGGTGCTAAAATATCTACATTGGCTCTCAGTATGCTTCTGAGCACAATTGGTGCTGGCTACTAAAGCTCTAAATCAGGGGTTGCCAAACTATGGCCCACGGGCCAGATCTGGCACGATTGGCTTCAGAATCCGGCCCGCGAACATTCCGTGGATCAGTGTAGGCCATGGGGTTCTGTTCTCCCCCCCCCCATTTATTTTCGGCCATTTTTTCCTGCACCGCCATTTCCCCCCCCCCTCATGCACCGCGGTGGCGCCTCCTCCCTCCCTCCCTCATTCACTGAGCTGCCGCCGACATACAGCAGCTCAGCAAATGAAAAGCCATGCCGGAGCCCATCTCGGCACGGCGCGGGGACTGACCAATCTGTTTCTGTGCCATGCTGAGGCAAGCTCTGGTGCAGCTTTTCATCCGTTGAGTCGCTGCCTGTCGGCGGAGGCTCAGCGAGTGAAGGACCGCGTCGGGGCATGCCTCAGCATGGTGCAGAAACTGATTGCTCTGTCCCCATGCCTTGCAGCGGCAGATCCTGCCGGGCACCCCGGCTGCTCTCCCTTCCTGCCTGCCAGGCAGTCCTGACTGTGCCAGAAGCCGCTGCCACTCGTTGAGAGGCCGGCCAGCGCCATCACTGCCACTGCCCTCACCATGAAGGAATTTTAGTACCGGCAGCAGGTACTCTGCCCCCCCCACAAGGTCCGAGGGACAGTGGACCGGCCCCCTGCTGAAAAGGTGCCGACCCCTGCCCTAAATAGTCTCGGCCCTGTATCCCTGAAGGAGCATCTCCACCCCCATCATTCAGCCCAGACACTTAAATCCAACTCCAAGGGTCTTCTGGTGGTTCCCTCCCTGAGAGAAGTGAAGTTACAGGTAGGTAGCCGTGTTGGTCTGCCATAGTCAAAACAAAATAATAATAAAAAAAATTCCTTCCAGTAGCACCTTAGAGACCAACTAAGTTTGTTCTTGGTATGAGCTTTCGTGTGCATGCACACTTCTTCAGAGAAGTGAAGTTACAGGGGATCAGGCAGAGGGTCTTCTTGGTAGTGACGCCCTCCCTGTGGAATGCCCTCCCACCAGATGTTGAAGAAATAGATAAAGTTATGAACCTCTGTAAACATCTGAAGGCAGCCCTGTGCAGGGAAGCTTTGAATGTCTGATGTTCTGCTGTGTTTTTGTATATTCAGTTGGAAGTCCGTCTGATGGGTAGGGTACAAACAACAAACAACTTCTGTTATTATTAAGGGCCATGGGGTGGAGGCTGGTCTTTTGCACAGGGACTGGGAGAGAATTGATTCTTGGGATCTCTGACCCTGACTGTTGCTTTGTTTCCAGTTTTGATTAAGGTTGTCCTGGGAGCACATGACTTTGAATATGGCGGAGTAATTCACAGAGTGGCTGAACCCTACCGGCACCCAAAGTTTAAGTCTAAGAACAACACCTTTCCAAATGATATCCTTCTGCTCAAGGTACCTCAACCCAAGCATTTTTCTCACTCTGCAAGCACCCCCGAGGGCAGTGACCCTGAAGGCAGAATAATAATAATAATAATAATAATAATAATAATAATAATAATTTATTATTTGTACCCCGCCCATCTGGCTGGGTCTCCCCAGCCACTCTGGGCGGCTAAATGCCAAATGTCTCCTTCCATTCCCATGTGTGAAATATAATGGACTCATTTAGCTGAATCCAGCTCTTTGGTCATTAGTATGACCGCATTATTATCACTATTTATCAGAGTTCATTATTATGAACACAGCTAAGGCGCTCATTTCTGCCTCATCTCCCTCTCCTTTCCCCAGCTGCGTTCAAAGGTTCGTCTGAATGAAAACATTCGCATCCTGCCATTGCCAACATCTAGCAATGACCTCTCTGAGGGGACACCCTGCAGTGTGGCCGGCTGGAGCCCCGGCCTGTTTCACCCAGATTGCCCATCTATGCTCTATGCGGCCAACGTCAACATCTACGACCGAAGCAAGTGCCAGAAGTTCTATCCCAAGATTGATTATGGAAAGATCTGCGCAGGTGAACGTGAAGACGGCTGTCAGTTATTTATTCAGGTAAGAGTCAGCAGACGATAAGACCAGAGGCAGATGAGCCTGAGCACCATCCTCTGTTATTGGATGGGATTTGCAGCGTGGAAAAGGGAAAAAAGGAAGCCGCGGTGGGAAAAGGTGGAGAAAAATACGTAGAATGTGTGTGTGTGTGTGTGTGTATGTATGCATGGAAACTTAATAATAAATAGAAACCTAGGAAACTAGTTTTCCCTTCCCTTGCCCAGGGAGATGCATAGGAAAAGCTCAGTAATGCCTACTCTGGCAAACAGCAGCAGACATTTTTAGCCCTACCTGGGGATGCCATTGGGACATTCTGCATGCCAAGCAAGTGCTCTACCACTGAGCTTTGGTTTTAACCAAATAAAGATTCCAGTCCTCATGGTTTTGAATGATTAGCTCAGCATTGTCAGGGTTTCGGACGGGGTTGTCTCCCGCCCAGCCACAGCTGGAGATGCTGCCAGGGCCTGGTGGGAGAACCCTAAGCTGGAACCGAACAAGGAAAGGGGATAATCCTCTTGTCCAGCAAAATGGACATGGGCAGAGCACACACACCCCCAGTCACAGATGACGGAATCATAGAAATGTAGTTTGAAGGGACCCGCAAAGGTGGGGGAGGTCCGCTCCCCTGCCATGCAGCAATCTCAGGAAACATGTGCATGTCAATCCCCAGCCACACAGCTCCCCAGGTGACCCTGGGGGCTAGTAACTAGCTCCCAGCCTGGCCTACCTCGCAAGGTTGTTTTCTGGATAACATGGCATCTTGAACTCCTCACAGGAGAAGGAAGCCTATGAATACAATAAATATGTATTCAGAGAAAACTATGAAGCAATGTGCGAAAGTGGGGAGCTGAGTTTAAATATTGGGTAAAATTCAAAACAGGGGAAAAGGAATTGGCAGGTGTGCCAATCTTGTCACTGTTCAAGACCTCCTTGAGGAGACGGATCCAAATATTCCCCCATCTGCCATCTTTGTTTCCTTCCTTCCACAGGGGGAGATGGGTGATCCTTTGGTGTGCAATGGCGTAGCGCATGGAATCCTCTCCTACAGCAACCCCTGCCCTCCTGCCGTTTACACTCGCATTTCCAAGTACCTTCCTTGGATCAAGGAAACCATGGCCAAGTGACGAGAAGAAGGAAGAGCAGCAACACCCTCGTTCTTCTTTTTTCTTTTAATGCTTCTGCTTGATACATAAGCTGTTTGGCTTGAATCCCGCAACCACACACACATGCACACTGACTCCCCTCAACAGCTTCAGAAAATATCAGGTGTTTCGTACACTATTAGGTTTCCACAAGTTCCTTCAGTCCCTCCCCATCCCCTTGCATGCAACTCTGTGTCTCAAGAGCAATTCACAATAAACTAATTCATCCGCATGGCTTTTTTTTTTTTTAAATTGCAAGGTGATGTGTATGTGTGGTGCATGGAACTGAAGAGTGGCAAGATGAGAAACTGGGAGACACCCCAACACAGAGATTCACCCCTCCCTAGTTGTGGACTTGTGGGGAGGGGAGGGTTTGAAATCAGTAGCTTTATATGATCCAAGTCAAACATGGAGAGATCCCCACCAACCTGTCTACTCTTCTGCATGTAGTGCTGGGGTTCCACCACCAAAGCCTCTCTCCCCAAATCAGAGATTTGGCCTGTTTCAGTGCTGGCTTCTTGCACTGGGACTTGCTGGCATCCATGTGTCTCAGGAGACGACAATCTTCCTCCAGGGCAAATAGGGATGCTGTCCTGGGCTTTGAGGTGCTGCTTCCAGGTGGCTCTGGCAGATGCCCAGTTCCACCTCCATCACAACCACTTTCTACTGCAGGGTCACCACCTCAGAGCCTGGTGGTTTCAGGGCTTCTGCCCTTCTTCAGCTTCATCGCCTGCCCCCATGAATGTCCTCCTCCTCCTCCTTGGCTGGAGCAGGGAGTTCAAGTTGGTACACACCGCTATCCCCCTATTTTATCTTTCCAACAACACCATAAGGTAGGAGTTGGACAGAGGGGTGCAAGAGACCAAAGGTGGGACCCTTCTGAGTACTGAGAGCTTAATACTTCTCTCAGTTACATTTCTCAGCAGAGATCCTCACCGAGAAAGGACCTCTGGTATCTTCCCCCAATCGCCACATCCTCATGCCATTAATAATAACAATAATAATTACTCATACCCTGCCCATCTGGCCAGGCCTCCCCAGCCACTCTTGGCAGCTCCCAACAGAATATTAAGAACACAATAAAACATTAAAAACCTTCCCTAAAAAGGGCTGCCTTCAGATGTCTTCTAAAAGTCAGATAGTTGTTTATTTCCTTGACATCTGATGGGGGGGAATTCCACAGTGCCACTATCAATAAGGCCCTCTGCCTGGTTCCCTGTAGCTTTGCTTCTCGCAGTGAGGGAACCACAAGAAGGCCCTCGGAGCTGGACCTCTGTGTCCGGCCAGAACGATGGGGATGAAGACCCTCCTTCAGGTATACTGGGCCGAGGCTGTTTACGGCTTTCAAGGTCAGCATCAACACTTTGAATTGTGCTCAGAAACGTACTGGGAGCCAATGTAGGTCTTTCAGGACCAGTGTTATATGGTCTCGGCCGCTCCCAGTCACCAGTCTAGCTGCCGCATTCTGGATTAGCTGTAGTTTCCGGGTCACCTTCAAAGGTAGCCCCATGTAGAGCTCATGGCAGTAGTCCAAGTGGGAGATAACCAGCGTTCTCAGCCCTTCGGGGACAATGTGCAACTGGTGACACTCCAAGCTAACTGCCACAAGCAAGATCTGCCACCTTTGCCCTAGGCAGGCAATTCACCCTGCGGTCTCCATGCCCAACGATCTAGGTAACACCCAACTTTACACCCCAGTATTGGAGAATTACAGCCTTCTGTGGCTGGAGAGACCAATACTGGAGGACATGCTTTAGCTGCAGATGGGGTTGATGAAGACATCCAATTTTGCTGCTACAGGTGCACTGCGGCACTCTGTTCTCTATAAACAGATACTTATGTAGTAGTAGTATTCTTTATTACGGTCACCGACCAGCACAGTAAATTGCATTACATCATCAATATTTAATTTTTTTGGAATAAACTAAAATAACTTATCTAAAATAAACTAAAATAACTTATCTAAAATAAACTAAAATAACTTATCTAAAATAAACTAAAATAACTTATCTAAAATAAACTAAAATAACTTATCTAAAAGGGATCAGTCATCCTTTGATCCTTAGATTTATATTAATTATTTACTAAACACTATAAGTTAAATTGGAGTCTGTCTGGCTCTGGTCAAGAGTTGGTTTAAGTGCCTCCTATGTAGGCACACCAAATTTTGATAGCGTTGGCACAAAATCTTGCCACCATAGCGGTGACCTTTGGATTAGAGTCTGACAGGAGCCATTTAGTTAGCAATTCTTCCGGCCGTCCAGGTAACTCATCAAATATCTTTAGGGTAGATTCTTTCCGGAGGTGTCTGTAAAGGGAGCAACGATAGAAAACATGAGTGGTGGTCTCAATTTCTCTGGAATTGCATGGACAGAGTCTGTCTTTTAATGGGACTTGTCTATACTTCCCATGTAGAACTGCTGACGGTAGAACATGGAACCTGGCCAGAGTGAACGCCCTTCTACAGGGGAAACTCGAAAAATTTGAATATCATGGAAAGGTTCATTTCTTTCAGTAATTCAACTTAAAAGGTGAAACTAATATATGAGATAGACTCATGACATGCAAAGTGAGATATGTCAAGCCTTTATTTGTTATAATTGTGATGATTATGGCGTACAGCTGATGAGAACCCCAAATTAACAATTTCAACTTTGGGGTTTTCATCAGCTGTATGCCATAATCATCACAATTATAACAAACAAAGGCTTGACATATCTCGCTTTGCATGTCATGAGTCTATCTCATATATTAAACTCCAGTAGCTAATGAAAACAATTGCTTACATAAATGGAATTTTCCATGATACTCTAATTTTTCTAGTTTCACCTGTATGTGATGGTATCTCTAGATGGGTCAGGTAGTTAGCTGGAATCGACAAATATCTTCGTTCTTCCGAAGATAATTATGTTTTAAGCATGCAAAATGTTTCAACTTCGTAATATTTGCGGGTCCTCTCCATTTGTTTTCTACTGTACTGTAAATCACTTAGAATTCGTAAATGAAATAAGCCGCCGTCCTCGCGATCCACGTTCCGCCATCATCTAACAGGGGGCAGCAGAGATCGGCTCTTCCTCCTTCCTCTCCCCTCCCCCTCCCATTTGCCTCCAAAGCTTAATTAATTAATAATTGCCCGTAAAAAATACTCCACGATGTTTAGAGCTAATAAAAAAGCACCCCCGCTTAAGTAGCATTTTATTATTATAGACGGCAAAATAAATAAGGACCTTCTTTGGCCACCGCTATTTAGGATGGAGGGAGACAGAGAGAATCAAACCCACCGGTGCCTCTCGTTTAAAATTGCCCACTTTGCTGTGTTTTGAGAGCTAATAAAGTGGGTGTTTGTTTGGGGGGGGGCAGGTTTCTGATGAAGCCAACAGTTAAGAGGCGAAGATTGGGGCTGGGGGGGCTGGGAAGAGATGCAGGTTGGTTATAGCTGAGAAAGAACATACCCACAAATCATTCCCACCACCCTCCTCCCTTATCAGTGACTTGAAATAATTAAACTCCATACATCTTGTGTGGCAGGAATTCTCCCTCCTCTCTCCCCTCCTTTAGAATATTTGCATTGCAGGCTGATTAAGCCGTAATTATCACCCATTTACCGCCTGAGATGCAAAGAGCATTTTTCACTCTTGACAGGAAACTGCAATGCTTTTCTGTGTGTGGCTCCAGTTGTTGCTACAGAAAACAGGGGATAGGGAAGAAGAGCAAAATATCCCCTGCTCGCTCTTTCTAGCAGTTATGAGCGCAAGCTGCAAGCCGGTGCAGTCCCAGGGTCCACGCTTGGGACTGGCCGCAGCAAATTCAGGGATATTTTTTTTAATTTTTACATGTGGTTCCAGCATCGTAGAGGGTTGGACTAGATGACCCTTGGCATACTTTTCACAACTGCAATTCCGCGAAACGCGACGGATTGGTAACCGATTTGAGTCACAATGCAAGGTCCAGAGCACAGCGCGAAGCTGTCGCCGGAACAGCAGCAACGGAAGGGGGAATCAATGGAAGGGAATCGGATCCAAGTAAGAGATGAAGATGAGACCATCAGCCAAGTTGAGTTATCCATAAATAGGTGGCATGAATTTGTCTCCTTTGCCAGAAGCAAATTCAGTAAAACGATGCCGCGCTTCTCCAGATTGGTCCAACCCTTTTGCTTTTCTTGATGTATTCGTTTTCTGTGTGCGTCCCCCTCACTCACCCACCCCCAACATCAAAGCAGCTGAACAGATCTCCTGGTACCAAACTTCCAACAAATTCAAACAGGGGGCTTTCCAATGTTTTGCTAATGTTCATCTAAGCAGCTGTCGGTGGGAGAATGATCGGATCTTGGAACGTAACTCTGCCATTCCTCAGAGAGAGCAAATGGTGGCAGAAAAATGCAGGGAAAGGAGCTGCAGAGAAATATGGCGCAGAGACAAAATAAAGGATTGGGGGGGAGAGGAGGGGGCCAAAAGAAAAGGGGCGCCCCTTCTTTATTTATTTGGAGTCTTTGCATCCCGCTCTCCAGCCAAAAAGTCTCCCAGAACAGCTTACATACAATCAAAACAAGGCAGTCTCTGCCCCTGCAGGATTAGAACCACCGAATTGTAGAGCTGGAAGGGACCCCAAGAGTCATCTAGTCCAACCCTCTGGAATGCAGGAATCTTTCGCCCAAAGTGGGGCTCGAACCCACGACCCTGAGATGAAGCGTCTCATGCTCTACTGACTGAGCTATCCAGCCTCTTCCAACTTGGAACGCAAGGGAAGAGGAAAACCCAGTTCAAATTTCCCACTGGCAATGGCCTCCTTTAATGTTAGTGACAGTTATGTTCCTGGCTCATTCATTCATTTCATAGAGTTTATATAGCCACCCGATCATAGAAAAGACCCTCAAAGTGGTTGACGAAAAGACAATTACACAAACACCCCCCCCCCGATTTTTTTGCAACCACACTTTTAAACATAAGGTAAAGGTAAAGGGACCCCTGACAGTTAAGTCCAGTTGCAAACGACTCTGGGGTTGCGGTGATCATCTCAATTTACAGCCCGAGGGAGCCGGCATTTGTCCACTTCTGCAAACAATTTTTCTGGGTCATGTGGCCAACATGAGTAAGCCGCTTCTGGCGAAGCCAGAGCAACACACGGAAATGCCGTTT
Organism: Lacerta viridis; assembly: GCA_900245905.1. NCBI lineage: Eukaryota > Metazoa > Chordata > Lepidosauria > Squamata > Lacertidae > Lacerta > Lacerta viridis. The sequence continues at coordinate 91,800 of OFHU01003928.1, read as the reverse complement.
ACCTTCCTGCCAGAGCGGTACCTATTTATCTACTTCCACTTTGATGTGCTTTCAAACTGCTAGGTTGGCAGGAGCAGGGACCGAGCAACGGGAGCTCACCCCGTCATTGCGGGGATTCGAACCGCCGACCTTCTGATCGGCAAGCCCTAGGCTCTGTGGTTTAACCCACAGCGCCACCCGTGTCCCTTAAGGACCTTATAAGGGCTGCCTAAAAAGGATTGTTCTGAATTGAAATTCTTGTGGGGGGGGGCACTAAACTAAACAGAAATATCATCCAAAGTGCAACAGTGACCTCTGCTGATGAGAAAAGGGGACACAAGAAATACAATTACAGGTGAAACTCGAAAAATCAGAATATCGTGGAAAGGTTCATTTCTTTCAGTAATTCAACTTAAAAGGTGAAACTAATATATGAGATAGACTCATGACATGCAAAGCGAGATATGTCAAGCCTTTATTTGTTATAATTGTGATGATTATGGCGTACAGCTGATGAGAACCCCAAATTAACAATCTCAACTTTGGGGTTTTCATCAGCTGTGCGCCATAATCATCACAATTATAACAAGCAAAGGCTTGACGTATCTCGCTTTGCATGTCATGAGTCTATCTCATATATTAAACTCCAGTAGCTAATGAAAACAATTGCTTACATAAATGGACTTTTCCACGATATTCTAATTTTTCGAGTTTCACCTGTATATGGCCTTTTCTGTGAGATGTGCTTTAAAAAGAAAAGGTACAGAACTGTTGTCTAAAAAAATCACTTCTGCACATGCAAAGCACTCAACCCTCCCTTTATAAAAAATGCTGCTTTTAGTCAGAAGAGGAAGGATCGGGACCACTATGCACCTGTAAGTCCTTCTTCTTCATCATCATCATCATTATCATCTCTTCACTTCAGAATCCTTAAAAACCGGAATTCAGAGGTGTACCTTATCAACCGGGAGGAGACCACACAGTGTCATAAGTTTCCCAAATTAGACTGGGATTAAAAAGGGGGTTTTGAGGGTCCTTCTCGCAGTCAAGGCAAAGGGGGAATATGGATATCTCATGGGAAGGCTAAATGAATAAATGCTTAAGCCAAGAAAGAACTTAGCATATGAAGTTGAAAGTGTGCAAATGTACCAAATCTTTGAGAAAGAATATTTTGAAGAAGAAGACTAGATGTTCTAGTTTAGATGAGATGTAACATGTAAATTTGTATGTATGAATATACAGTAAATCCTGGGAAAGAATTTACTGAAGAAGCCCAAAATTGTCCATGGGCGAAACAGGGGACAAACGCCGGCACCCTGTCTAATTTTTGTGCGTCACATCTTCAATATTCCATCTGATTGGACTTGCTTTCATCTATTAACATCTGTGCGTATCATCTGACTGGACCTATTTTCATCAATATCTACAGGAGCCTGGCTAAAGACATTTAAAGACTGAAATTGTCCTGTTGTACTAACTTGAATGAGTTTTCTGTTTGTGGCTTCTTTGTTTGACTTTTTGCATTGCTCTTTTTGATTGGACTACCAATATAGAATTCAATACGTGGAATGGTTTGGTAGATTTGTGTGCGCCGTTTTTGTGCTGCTGATTGTATACTGATTGACCTGGCAACTTTTCCAAAGCGACAGAGAAAACGAGAATGAACTCGAGCTGAGTTCTCTTGCTCAAAATTTTCCGCCGATTTAAAGATAATCTGGCCGCTAGGGTTGTTTTGTTGTTGTTGTTCAGTCGCTCAGTCGTGTCCAACTCTTCGTGACCCCATGGACCAGAGCACGCCAGGCACCCTATCCTTCACTGCCTCTCGCAGTTTGGCCAAACTCATGCCAGTCCCTCCATCTTTCCCAACATCAGGGTCTTTTCCAGGGAGTCTTCTCTTCTCATGAGGTGGCCAAAGTACTGGAGCCTCAACTTCAGGATCTGTCCTTCCAGTGAGCACTCAGGGCTGATTTCTTTAAGGATGGATAGGTTTGATCTTCTTGCAGTCCATGGGACTCTCAAGAGTCTCCTCCAGCACCATAATTCAAAAGCATCAATTCTTCGGCGAGATGGACAGGTCATAGTGGAGTTTGGACCAAACGTGATCCACCTGGAGAAGGAACTGGCAAGCCATTCCAGTATCCCTGCCAAGAAAACTCCATGGATAAAGACAACAGGGTTGTTTTACAGCCGGCTAATTCACACCGACCAAGGCTGCACAAAGTCCACGCAAGAAGGAACAGGTGGAAGAATGGGTTTTGCTTCATCGGGGAGCTGAAATGATGGGACCCAAAATAAAGAAGTGTTGGATTTCGTTCCTTAAATTTATTTTTAGTATCTTCTGCATATTCCAGATTAATTTATTTGCACATTTTATTCATCTGCTTTAAATATATACTCTTATAAAACCGCAGGTTATTACAATAATCCTGCTAATGCTCCTATCTGTTTACAATTTTTCAATAAACCATTTCCATTCTTTTATTAAAAGTCTGTTATCTTGGTTTCCGCTCACTAGAAGGACAGATCCTGAAGCTGAGGCTCCAGTACTTTGGCCACCTCATGAGAAGAGAAGACTCCCTGGAAAAGACCCTGGATGTTGGGGAAAGATGGAGGGCACAAGGAGAAGGGGGGACAGAGGACGAGATGGTTGGACAGTGTTCTCAAAGCGACTGGCATGAGTTTGACCAAACTGCGGGAGGCAGTGGAAGACAGGAGGGCCTGGCGTGCTCTGGTCCATGGGGTCACGAAGAGTCGGACACGACTGAACGACTGCACAACAACATCTTGGTTTCCTATTCTTCCAGTGAGTTTCGCCATTTCTGCATATTCCATAAGTTTTTGTATCCATTCCTCCTTTGCTGGGACTAGGACGTCCCTATTTTCATTGGAGAAATGTTGGAGGGTATTGGAGTTATCCGACCCACCACCCCAGTCGTCTGAAGGCAATCCTGTTTAGGGAAGTTTTTTTAAAATAAAAGTTCCATGTTCTTTTATGTTTTTATGTATGTTTGAAGCTGCCCAGAGTGCCTTGGGCAACCCAGTAAGATGTGCGGGTTATAAGTATTAATATTATCATTATGGAATGGGACGTCTCTATTTTCACTGTAGAAATGTTGGAAGGGATGATATGTTAATTCGGGTGGTGCTAGGCCAGGCATCCTCTGTGCTGCTTCACCTACCTGACCAGTTTTGTAAGAAAACATTAAAGAAAAGAAGGGAGAAAAGAAATGCAGGATAAAACGTGACATATAATATTCTAATTATAAAGCTATCTTTAGCCATCTCACCCCTTGCCTTTCCCTGCAAGACTAATTGCAGTCGTTAAGAGTCGTCAACAGGTTTTCCACACCTATCAGCTGATCACCCATTCCCACCACCCTTCTGAGTAATACCCCTCCCCACTCCCTCACTATATTTAAGGATCTGGTGACTTCTGTTTCAGTGTATCTGAAGAAGTGTGCATGCACACGAAAGCTCATACCAAGAAGAACAAACTTAGTTGATCTCTAAGGTGCTACTGGAAAGAATTTTTTATTTTTTTTATTTTTCCCATAGAAAGTAATGCAAAACGGATTAATCCGTTCCAGACTTTTAAAAACAGCCCCTAAAACAGCAATTTAACATGAATTTTGATCCATAAAATGAAAGCAATAATAACTGTACTGTACTATAAAACAAACAAGACTGTATTGTAGACTATAAAAATTATTATTGCTTTCTTACCTGCACTGATGATAGTCATGGTTTGGATGCGGGGGGCTTTTATCCATTTCCGCAGTCACACGATCAATCCATCAGCAGCTGAACGCAGTCACAAAAACAAATGAACCGAAAAAGCCTCAAAAACAAAAACGCAAAATAAATAGCAAAAAGAAAAGCAGCAAACTTAATCTGTTTGACTTCCGAAATGTTCAGAAACCAAGACGCAGCTTCTGATTGGTGCAGGCGCCCCGGAAACAATAGCCGACAGCCGCATTGGACGTTCGGCTTCCGAAAAACGTTCAAAAACTGGAACACTTACTTCCGGGTTTTCGGCATTGGGGGGACCAAGGCATTTGGGTACCAAGGTTTTTGAGAACCAACGTAACACTGTATTATTTAACCCGTATTTTAATTAACTGAATTTTTTATTTCTTTTATGTTTTATTGGAAATTTAATGGTGTTAGCTGCCCTGAGCCCGGTTCTGGCCAGGGAGGGCGGGGTATAAATAATAATAATAATAATAATAATTATTATTATTATTACCGTATTATTATTACTGTTGATCTTATCTTAACGCTGCCAACGTTTTCAGGTGTACACAATCGCCCCCCCCATAAATGCAATAACCGTTTTCAAATCTTCTCCAAACGTAGGTCTTTCTTTGCTTTCTACATGGTTCCCCCTTGCCCCCTTTTAAAATATTCACAACACCCTTGTGAGGTAAACTGGGCTGATAGGAGTGTCTGGCCCAAGCTCACTCACTGAGAAGGGATTTGTAGATTTAAACCTAGGGACGCCTGCCCCCAATCTTACCTCTGTCCTTGCACTAAGCTCTAATATTAATTTACACAACTGAAACTTCTTTTTGGTTTTAAGTACCGGTAATTTTCTTAATTGATGGCAGAAAGTGAGGAGGAATTAAAGAAACTTTTAATGAGGGTGAAAGAGGAGAGCGCAAAATATGGTCTGAAGCTCAACATCAAAAAAACTAAGATCATGGCCACTGGTCCCATCACCTCCTGGCAAATAGAAGGGGAAGAAATGGAGGCAGTGAGAGATTTTACTTTCTTGGGTTCCATGATCACTGCAGATGGTGACAGCAGTCACGAAATTAAAAGACGCCTGCTTCTTGGGAGAAAAGCAATGACAAACCTAGACAGCATCTTAAAAAGCAGAGACATCACCTTGCCAACAAAGGTCCGTATAGTTAAAGCTATGGTTTTCCCAGTAGTAATGTATGGAAGTGAGAGCTGGACCATAAAGAAGACTGATCGCCGAAGAATTGATGCTTTTGAATTATGGTGCTGGAGGAGACTCTTGAGAGTCCCATGGACTGCAAGAAGATCAAACCTCCATTCTGAAGGAAATCAGCCCTGAGTGCTCACTGGAAGGACAGATCCTGAAGCTGAGGCTCCAGTACTTTGGCCACCTCATGAGAAGAGAAGACTCCCTGGAAAAGACCCTGATGTTGGGAAAGATGGAGGGCACAAGGAGAAGGGGACGACAGAGGATGAGATGGTTGGACAGTGTTCTCGAAGCGACTGGCATGAGTTTGGCCAAACTGCGAGGCAGTGGAGGATAGGGGTGCCTGGCGTGCTCTGGTCCATGGGGTCACAAAGAGTCGGACACGACTGAACAACTGAACAACAACAAATTTTCTTAATTTTATTGAGATGTTGGCAGAAGCTACTTCAGGCTACAGTCTCGTGCATGCTTACCTGGGAGAAAGGTCTGAGGAGGCACAAGCAGGTTTTGCATTGTTTGGGGGGGCGGCGGCTAAGAACGCTGAAGGTGCGTCAGAAATGCTGGAAATAAGCATGTGAAATTAGCAAGTGAAAAATAATATAAATGGTGTTGGTTTCTGTTTTTTAAACTTCTGGAAGGGCAATTTATTCAAATTTATTCATGGGTCTCACAGGGTTCTGGTTATGTCATCCCTCTCTCCTCTTCATATATGTCCTTTTCTGTGGTTTTTCTTTTTCTTTTCTCTCCTCCCCATTCTCTTTTACTGTATTTCACTTCTTTCTTTTTCTTGCATGAGAAGCAAGGATGTTTCACGTATAATGCGTTTTTTTGGGGGGGGCTACGTATTGTCCACAACAATAAAAATGGGGGGGAAAGGGAGGGGTTCCCAAAATTCAGACGTGAGGGGGAAATACTCTGCACATGCTCAGGAACACCTTTAACTCAATACTCTTCCCATGCTTGAGGCACAACCTGTATGAGGAGATTCCAGAGGCCAAAAATCTTCCCACTGCCCTGAGTTTAAGCTTCCATCATAATTTTTTAAAACAGAACAAACAAACAAACATACAAATGGGTTTAAAAGTAATAATAATACCACGGTTTTGTTTTTTTTTAAAACGAACTGCACCTCTCTAGGCTTTCCCTCTCTTTTTCCCCGTTAAGTCCTCCAGCGACCCATAACTCTACGCGGCCCTGCCCGCTACAGCGCATGCGCGTATCTCTCCGGCCCGCTCGCCCCAACCGTTCCTCGTTTACCTCCCCCTCCCAAGTCTCTTATCTAACCAACCAACCAACCTTGCTTTAAAAAAAGAGAAGGGAAAAAAGGGGCGGGGCCTTGCTTCCAACCTTCAACGCACGTCGGCGTGAAGAAAAAAACAACAACCCAACCCTTCTCTGCCCCACCTCTGCGATTACCTCATTGGCCGGGGCGCGGCAGCTCGGCCAATCGCTTCACCTCCGCGGCGCGCGCCGGGTCCCGCCTCTCGCCTGAGGGGGCTCGCCCGCCGATTGGCTCTTGAGGAGAGAGATGTGGGGTGGGTGGGAGCGAAGGGGGAGGTGGAAAGGATGTGAAACAGGGAGAGGCGCGCGGGCGCGCGCACGTCGAAGCCGCGCGTCCAATCGGGCGTTCCCAGACGCCGCTGCGCGCCGTTCCTATTGGGCGCGGCGCCCGTCCCTCCGCTTGTTGCTGAGGTTCGGTTGAGGCGCGTCAAGTTAGGTCGGCGGCGGCTGGGGCTGAGGAGGAGGAGGAGGAGGAGGAGGCGGCAGCGGAGGGGAGGAAGGAAGGAAGGAGGTGGCGGCGGGGAGAGGGGGAGAAAAAAAAACCAACACAAAACCACCCCCGATAAAAATAACAGCAGCCCTGCGAGGAAGGCCCGGCCAAGCTGACGGAGCGAGGCCGCCGCCGCCGCCTCCTTTCCCTCCCGTTCGCCGCCGCCGCCGCCGGTGGGCGGGTGGGCGGCAGCCATGACGCTGGAGTCCATGATGGCCTGTTGCCTCAGCGACGAGGTGAAGGAGTCGAAGCGCATCAACGCCGAGATCGAGAAGCAGCTGCGGAGGGACAAGCGCGACGCCCGCAGGGAGCTCAAGCTCCTCTTGCTCGGTCAGTCCTGAGGGGAAGGAGGGGAGGGGAGGAGGGGGGAGGGGAGGGAGGGGAGGGGCGCCGCGCACAGGCACACACAACCTCCGAAGTGGGGGGGGGAGGGGGGCTCCCGGTATCGACACCTCCGCCTCACCCTCCCAATCGCTGCCCGTTAGGAACCCTCCACGGGGCCTCCTTTGAATGCCCGCCTTGCCTCCCCCCCCCATGCTTATATATACATGCACGCACAAAACTAATATGTATATATATATATGCATGTGTATACACACACACACACACACAGAATGTATCCACACAGGTACATATATAGATATGCCTCCCCCACCCCGCCCATGCTTATATATACTGTATACAAAAAAAATGTACACACACAAAAAGATGGATACACACACATATATGTACACACACACAAATGTAAACACACACACACATATATATGCCTTCCCCCACACCCCACCCATATATATATATATATGCACACACACACACATATATATGTACACACTCAAAAAATTATATATATACACAGGTATACACACACAAAAACGTACACACACACGTTTATATATATATGCCTTCCCCCACCCATATATATACACACACAAAAAAGATATGCACACAAACCTATATGTGCATACTCAAAAAAGTGTGTGTGTATGTATACACACAAAATATGTATAAATATGTACACACACATATATTTATAATTAATAATAATAATTTTATTATTTATACCCCGCCCACCTGGCTGGGTTTCCTTACAGCACATATAAAATGGTAAAACATGAAACATTAAAAAAACAACAACCCCGATACAGGATTGCCTTCAGGTGTCTTCTAAAAGTCAGATAGTTGTTTGTTTCCTTGACATCTGATGGGAGGGCGTTCCACAGGGCGGGCGCCACCACCAAGAAGGCCCTCTACCTGTACACATACACAAATATGTACATACACACAGATAGACCAAAAATATGTGTGTGTATATATGTAGATAGATATAGGGGTACACACACACACACACAGACCTTTATATCTAAATTAAAATCATAGAATTGTAGTGTTGGGAGGAACCATGGGGGGTCATTTAGTCCAACCCCCTCACACAATGCAGGAATGTGTTTTTTGCCCAATTCGGGGCTTGAACCAATGGCCCCCGAGTCTGAGCTACCCCATAGGCGCAACTGCAACACCTGTCCCCCATGTGGTATCTCATGGCGACCTGCCACATCCCCATAGTCGCCTTTGACTGTCCAGGGGTCATTTGCATTTTTAAAAACTTTTAATATGCAGGTGCGCACACGTGTATGTATATATTGAACAAAATCATTGCTTCATAATTGCAATTCATTAGATGAGTTATTGAACAAAATAAATTAAAAACCGCTGCTCTAGGTCCGATGAAGGAAAGGGCACACGATTAGTCTTTGGCACCATCTTCAACGTCGTTTGTTAGCCATCTGCCGTGGGTGCTTTAGTGGAGATTCCTGTGTTGTAGGGGTCCTTTCCAATTCTTTAAGATTCTATGATTCTATATGTGCATAGAGTGAGTGAACATCTGTATGCATACATACACATATACACATATCTATATATACACATGTACAGACACACACAGCTATATACATATACATACATATATTTATTATTAAATTGTTGTTCACTTTATCTTGGTCAGGGCAACCTAGAGCAACTTACAGGCAACCAAAAAAACCCCACTGAGATGCATTAAAACCAATATATTAGGACATCTCTCTCTCTAGGTTGAATCCAAACTAAGTTCTAAGAGTAGACTCGCCAGAAAAAAACCTCAATGTGTCTTAAGGAATGTGCAGTACATTCATTCCAATGAGTCCACTCTCTTAATGTCTTCATGCGAAGGCATGCTGGGTTGAAGCCTAAGTTTCACTTGTGCGTAGCCCCAGCTGTCAAGAAATCACAAGTCAGTTGTGCCCATTTCATTCTAATAGGTCTTCAGAGTCAACCCATAATGTCTTAGCATTAAGTTCTACTCAAGAGTAGATCCACTGGAGAAATCATTGGACCTAAGGAAATTATGTGCATTTTGCGTAATGTAAATGTAAATAATTTTTAATGAATTTGTTGTGACTAAAGTTGAATACAGCCCATAAATGGATGCTAAGAGTGTTGGCCCATTGAAGTTAATGGATTGTGTCCAATGTTAACCTTATTTTGAGTAGACCAGTTGGAGATAAATGATTCCGCTAATGGGTCCATTGACTTCAGTGGTCTGCTCTGAGTAAGGATGCAAGTTTGGTTCAACCAATTAACTTCAGTGGGTTTACATCCTTAGTATTAGCTTCTGGGTTGTATCCTTAGTAGACTCATTGAAATTTACTTGTGTCTCTGTGAAATAACCATGATTTACCTGGGACCATTGATTTTCAGTGGGTCCACTCTTGAGTAGAACTTAGTTGAATTCATCCTGTGATGTCTTAGCCATAGCTGTCAATTTTTCCCTTTTCTTGCGAGAAATCCTATTCGGAATAAGGGAATTTCCCTTAAAAAAGGGGGGAAGTTGACAGCTATGGTCTTAGCATTAAGACCTAAAAGAGTTGACCATTTGGAATTCAAGTGCATGACTGACTTGGGTCCACTGACATCAACAGATCTATTCTGAGTATAACTTAGTTGAATGCAACCTATTAATTTCAGTTGATATAGCATTCTTTTAGCCCCTGAGTAGCATCCTTGGTTTTCAGTTTACAGTGTAGGTTGTGTCCAACGTTACTTGCACTCTGAGTAGGCCCATTTAAATTAAATGAGCTTAAGGCCCATTGCTACCAGTGGTTCTACTCTTATAAAAGGGCATAAATATAACCTGTTGTTAATATTTTTAAAACACTTAAAACACCCATAGTCTATCGTTTCTGAAATTTTAAGTTCTTCTGACGTCCATTAATTGTAGTGGATCTGCTTTGCAGTTGGATGCAACTCATGTATGTGCGTGCATCCGTATTTCATTTCCTCGTTTACTTACTTTTTAAACATCTAGTTTTATCCCTGTGTGCCTTTATTGGTTGCGTCCAGCTAAGTTCTGCTCTGAGTATATAGACATGACTGACTTAGATCCATTAATTTCAGTGGGTCTATTCTGAGAGTAGGGGTTGGTTGGATACAATTCTGTTATGGGCATCACCCTGTATGTTTATGTGCATACAATCAAACATAATACACACACAGGAGAATGTGTATATATGTTTGTTTTATGTGTGTAATATAACTGCAGCTGCTTAGCTATGTATATTTTCCCCAAAATTAATACACAGCTTGATTGTAGAAGATTTCAGAACGGGTTTACAAAATGTATATTGCTGCTTATTTGTCCTTATAATGTTATGCACATACATTTACAGATGTGTGCAACTTGGCAACCTATATATTTATACAGTATCAGGGCCTATTTGGCTCTATCCTACCACTTTAAACCGTCATGACTCCCCCAAAAGAATCCTGGGAACTGTAATTTGTTAAAGGTGCTGAGACTTGTTAGGAGATTCTGTATTCCCTTCACAGAGCTACAATTTCCAGAGTTGTGTAATGTTAAATCCCTCTTTCTAGGAAACTCTGGGAATTGTAGCTGTGGAGAATAAGTATCTCTTAACAGCTCTTAGTGCCCTAAATGGGGCCTTACATGCTCAAACTTCATCTCCCTGCTCTCTCTTCTAAGTAACTCAGGGTGTGGTATGTTTCTCTTCCTGCTTTTTTTTTTTTTTTAATCCTTGCAACAACCTTGGTTAGGTACAAAGAGAGAGGCAGATTTTTCCCCAACTAAGAACTTCCTCTCCATATCAATCCTTTAAAGACAAACTAAACATAAGAATCACCTTCTCTTTGTATGCTTAAATGTGTATGTCCCTTTCTTCTCTTCCACTCTTTCCTTCTCCCTTATTTTTTAGCATAACAACAGCCCTGTGGAGCAGGTCAGGTTGAAATAGAATGTGGCAGAATCTCTTCTACTGTTTACACACAAATAACTTTCCTTCTATATTGCCTCCTCAATAAGAAACCCAACGTAAGCCTATCTTCTGATCTTCATAGCAGATTTAAATTTATTTACTCATTTATGTACATTTTAAAATACTTATCCCCTCAGAGCTTAAGGTGGTGTCTGTGGCTTTTGTCCTTCCACCTTTCTCCCTCCCTCTTTTTTTTATCCTCACAACAATGCTGTGAGGTAGGTTAGGAGGAGACCAGGAATTTGTCCCCACACCTGCTCAAGAGTAAATCAACCACAAGTGCACCTACTCATATCCCTCTTCTGGGGTCTTCTCACCAAATGCAGAGTAACAGGTGGGCTTTATTGGAGTCTCTCATCCAGTGTTAGAAACTCAGATATATAAGCTAGGTGCCAAATGGCTCCTTAAACTAAGGTTACAATTGTGAAAACGGAATGTCTAGTTGCCATTGGGGCAAGGCGGTTCTAAAGTCTTTATTTGTCAAATGATGGACTGGCTGTGATTGATTATCAGTTAAACATCTGGCTAGTTCAGACGACAACCTTGAGCTAGGTTAAGAACTTGGAGAACTGAAAGAAGAAAAACCACTTTATTCAGGGGCAGTCCACATATATATTGGCCTATTCCTACCTCTTTTTCTTAATGGTGACTCGGGCCATTCATAACATATGAATATTCTTCACAACTGTGAGCAGGGCAGGGGGGGGGGGGAGAGTGAAGACAAGTGACAACAATTAATTACAGCGTTGTTCACTGCTCCTGCTCAGGCTGCCCAGAAAAAGCATTTTGGTTCCTGAAATTTGTTCTGATTGTGCAGATAAAATATCTGATAGAATTCAACAGGATGGGGTATGAGTGTTTGAAAACAGTCAAGATCCAATAATCCCCAGGCATGTACCTCCAGATTTTGGAGATGTGAGGCACCATCCTTGTGCCCAGGCATCTTCACTTGGTTACAAGTGGTCGAAAGCCAAGTGCAAAATGTGCCTGGCTAATTTCGAATACTGCTCTCACCCTATCACTTCTCTTCCTCTTCCTGATAGTTCCCTCTTCACCCCATAGCGTCTAATTCCCAGTCCTCGGCTAGCATTCCACATCGGTATTTTATTAACGGCAGAATTATTGACAATAGGAATTGCTTTCTTAGATTTATTTATATGACACTCCTTAGCTGTTTTATTTCTCCCAAAAGCTCTTGCTCCCTTCATCCCCATTAAGGACTTCCCACCTCTCCTTGATGAGCAAGCTTGGTGGCATCAGGAGCCACAGAGCATTGGGTGTCAGTTGGGGGTAAAATAAAAGTGGCTGGTGGGGTAAACTGACCTGCTTGAACCCCAGTGATACCTGTGGCTCTCCAGATGTAGGTGAACTCCACCTGCAATCCACCTCAGCCAGCGCAGGCAGAGAGCATGTGGTTGTTGTCCCGCAACATCTTGATCCCATTCCATTTTGAGCATGTGTGCATGGAATAAGGGTTGGTACCTAATGTCATTTCATAGTCACAGCATACTTGTTGAAATCACTGAAGTCCCGTTGATTTAGTAGGTGTGTTCAGAGTTCGACTTGGTTGGGTGTCACCTAAGAAGTGGGGAAGCTGGGGGTACCCTTCGTAGGGGTGGAGACTGCTAGTTGTTTCGAAGCAGGATATAGAAGTTTTGGGAACAAAAATAATTATCAGAGGGGTAGCCAGAGCGCTGAAAGTTGAATGATCAAGGGGGGGGGTGCTGCTGCCAGAAAATGCAAACCCCTTTGTGAGTCTTATTGACTAAGGAGCAGGCTGCAAGAAGCAGTTGGTTCTATTATATAATGCAGCTCTTCCTGGGATTTATATTCCACTCTCTAGGCAATGAGACTCTCGTTGGGGCTCCCTTTCCTGACAGCTGACTTCCTTTCCTTCTCAGAATTGCTGCATTTTATTATTTTTTTAAAAAAACAAAATAGAATCGAAAGTAAGGGCCCCGCCCCAGTTAAGAACACCACACTCTCTCAAACAACTTCATTCCTCGCCCTTTTCATCACGTCTCTTGTAATTTTTTCCCTAGGATTTATATCCTGCTTCCTAGCCAAAGGGCTGCCATGGTGGCTCTTCTTCCTGATATCCGCCTTCCTGCTAACCCCCCCTTTCCATAATTGCCTCCATCTGTGTGTGTGGAATGTTTGCCTTCCTCCCTAAGGCATAGAATCCAAGGCATGAGTACTTCTACTCCCCCCCCCACCCCCTTCCATTTCCAGCCTTTCTGACGACTCTCTTCTTCCTTTTTGACATCTTCCCATCCTCTTTAGGCACATAGCGACCTCAGACCTCAAGTTTCAGCCTGTACTATATGCTCCAAGGAGCTCTCTCACCTTGTGCCTGCCATGCGTTTAGTAGTGCCACCTCTGCAACCCACACCTTTCCAGGCTACCAGCCCTGTAAATGCTCACCTCTTGTAGAATATTCCTTCTGATTTAATAAAAAATATTTATTTAATATATATATATATTCCTTCTGCCCCCATCCACTTTCTGCTTCTACTGCCACTCCTCCCAAATGCAATATAACACATTAACATGTCTCTTCAGATGAGAGAGAGAAAGCAACCTTAACATTCTTAAGCTGCAGCAAAATAAAAAATTAAGGAGTCGGTTTCAAACTTTAGGTGCCAACCCAGACTAGCTGAAAGCAGTTATGAATATGGTTAAATTAGCATAATGTTTCTCTTGAGTGTCTCTTCGTTTTGAGGCGATGATTCTCTCCTAGTTGAGAGTTCTTTGGCCTCTAAATATGACCCCGAGGAGCTAAGGACTGGTTGAAATGTGGCTTGCTGAGATGTAGACCTCTTCTGGGCTTGCTTTCTAGATTCACAAAGTTGTAATCCTTCTCTCAGCTTTACGCTCAAGCCATTTTTAACCCTGAAATAACCCTTTGAAGGAAGCAGTTTGTGGTAGTCTTGCCTCTGACCCTGCAGCTCAGAGGGACCCAGTATGGTGTTCTCCAGATGTTGTTGGACTCAAACAATCTGGTAAAATGAAATGGGGGGGGTCCCTGCTTAACTTCTAAAGTTAAGTGATTTGTATCCAGGTACTCCATCTCCTTAAACCCATATAAATGTGCAGGGGATAGTTGTCATAACTTGGCTCAGTACATGGGCATAATTTTATTTTTACATTGATTTTCATAACTTAGTCCTGGCAGTAACTAGCGTTGGTAGTTTTGCTGTGACGCAAATTAAAATCATAAATGTTCCAGCGCTTCACAATCTTCGGGCTGAACAGCCTTAATAAGAAATTTGGGGGATGTGCTACAAAGATACAGTACCTTTGACCCTCAAAGCAAAGTTTCCAATAAAATTGTGCTGTACCGTCCGATTAGTACCACACCAGTCTGCCAAACTCGGAAATTCTGGGTATCAAACTGTGTTTGGATGCATTTAGAAAGTGTGGAGCTAATTTGAGTCCATTGAGCTTCCTAGGTAATGGGAGCTCATTAAGGCTCTGGCATTCAGGTTTTTGAACTATAGATACTGCCTTTCCAATGTGAGATTGGTCTACAACTGACCTATCGTTTTCTTTATGTGGTCCTGGGTGCCTCAACTAAGGCTGGAAAATCCCAAGCTTTTTTTTCAGGTTATTTAAAAAGAAAAGAAAAGGTGCCATTATTTATACACCCAAATGTTTTTGCACTCCCTCAAGTGTTCAGAAATCCATTGGTGTGAAAACTGAGAATTCAAAGCTTCAGGTTTCCTTGTGCTCTGCTTGCGACTGTACCTGCTGGTGGGAGAGGGGTGCTCATCTTTTGAAGCAGGAAACTCTGACATCTCTCTTTGGTTACATGCTAACTTTCAAAAGTGCTCTTTTCCTCCTAGTCCCCAAGCAGGTAAGCAGGATGTTTCCTGTAGCTGGTAGCCATTGGCAATCAAAAGTTATTTTACCGGGATCTTCTGGCCCCCCAATAGCAGCTATTTCAATGAAACTTTTTTTTTGCCATTGGCTGTTCAGAAGTTATGATGTGTTTATCTCTTCTTGGTAATGTCCCCATTACAGTACTGTCTTTTCTATATGGGGTTGACTTTTGGGGGGGATATGTGTGTGTGTGTGTGTGTATATATATATATATACACAGGTGAAACTCGAAAAATTAGAATATCATGGAAAAGTCCATTTACGTAAGCAATTGTTTTCATTAGCTACTGGAGTTTAATATATGAGATAGACTCATGACATGCAAAGCGAGATATGTCAAGCCTTTGCTTGTTATAATTGTGATGATTATGGCGCACAGCTGATGAAAACCCCAAAGTTGAAATTGTTAATTTGGGGTTCTCATCAGCTGTACGCCATAATCATCACAATTATAACAAATAAAGGCTTGACATATCTCACTTTGCATGTCATGAGTCTATCTCATATATTAGTTTCACCTTTTAAGTTGAATTACTGAAAGAAATGAACCTTTCCACGATATTCTAATTTTTCGAGTTTCACGTGTGTGTGTGTGTGTGTGTGTGTGTGTGTGTGTATTTTAAAGGGCTGGCAGTTGCTAATTTGAAGGGGTGTCTGGCTGTTATCCTGAATCATCCTGGGATGTGTAGCTTATGAGACTTGGTGTTAATGTTATACTTCTTCCACAGTCACCTAGGTGAATGAGAAACCCATCCAGGTGTCCACATATAGAAACTCTACAAAAACTGACCCTTTCAAGCTACAAACCTTTGTAGCGGACATGCAGAAGCTGGCTATTAAACATTTTTTGAGGGTTAGCAGTTTTCATGTAGATTGGCTTGCAGAGGTATGAGTTTTGTGGAAATTTTCTGGGAAATTTTGCAATACAGATTAGGGCAATTTGCATTGGAAATGTTTCTGATTACCTAGAGAGTGATTCAATTTGACATGTTTATTTAAGTAACAGTGATTTTTTTTTCTTTTAATTTTAATGTTGACCTGCCAAACCTGCTGAATATTGTATTTGCATTTGGCATCCATTCATGGTTGCTAATGAACTTAGGAAATACAGTGGTACCTCGGGTTACAAACTTAATTCGTTCCAGATGTCCATTCTTAACCTGAAACCGTTCTTAACCTGAGGCGCGCTTTCGCTAATGGGGCCTCCTGCTGCCGCCGCACCACCAACACGCAACTTCTGTTCTCATCCTGGGGCAAAGTTCGCAGCCCGGAGCAACTACTTCCAGGTTTGCGGAGTGTGTAACCCGAAGCGTTTGTAACCCGAGGTACCACTGTAATAGTGTTTCCTCAGGAAAATAAAACACCAGGAAACCTTCCACCTTCACCATTGCTGACTTGAAAGATTTTAAGGGGGGGGGGGAGATTGTGTGTGAAGCGATCTGAGCAGTTAAAAGGATTGTCTTAGGTGGGCCATTGCCCAGAGCTCGCTCGAGAGCACAGGCTCTGTTATGTTGATACTAGCATCATTTAGGGCAGTAGTCTTCAACCTTCTCAGGCCAAGGGCCCACCTTTCACCCAAACATGCATCTGAAAATACACTTTTTTAATTTTACACCATAGACCTGTACAGTGGTGGCACTGCTGCTCCAGCCCACCTTCGATCAGGCCTTGACTCACCACATGCAAAGCAGTTGTCTACGTGGATTGTCCTTATGGAGGACTGGTATTGCCCACTGGAGCACCCAGCTACAAACTGTGCATTGAGGGGGGGGGACCTCCATTTTATTTGCTCCTAGTTGGATTAGTGCGATTGGCTTGAGGAGAGGGAGTCCCCAAATAATGATGGTCATTCATTCTAAATCCGCATACCTCTTTCCTGCTTCTGTTGCTCATCTGGGGCGACCTAGGGAAGTGTGTGCAGGATATGGTTTGATCTGTTCATCTACACCCCATGGGTGATGGGAATTGTGGTCCAGAACATCTAGACTGTGCCAGGTGAGCTGCCCAGTTCTGCACTCCTTTTTGAGTCTTCACTGTTGGGTCATTCTGCAGCCTCTAAGCAGTCCTTGGCCTCTGTGTTGCCAGCCTCTTTCCCAACCCCTGAGGCTGCCTCAATGTTGGAAGTTTTAAAATGTAGAAGGACAGGAATATTCCTTGGGAAATGAAGCCACCTCAGTGGTGTTGGGTAGAGGATTTTCCACAGAAAATCTTCTTTTGTTATGTTATCGCTGAAAATCTTCCTTTCTTTCGAAACGCAGTATTTCATTCAATTGTTGCATAAAATTGTGAATCTGTAACAGGTATCGGTCAGACCTGGCAGTTGGAATTTATACGTTCCCACAGCCTTGTCACTAGGCTATGGAATTATTTACTAGTCTACTGAGAGGCTGGTGGGCTAGTTAGAATGGCAACCAAATGGACAAAGGATGGGGCAGTCAATCTGTCTGTCCTCCACTGGCCGCCTCCGCTCAACCTGGGTGGTTGCCCCTTGGCACTGCATGACACAGGTTAGAGCTCAACGTCGAGCCTACCAAGTGGCGATAGCGACGGCGAAGAAGACTTTCTTCACCGCCTCTATTGCATCTGCGGAAAACAGCAGCAGGAGACTCTTTCAGGTGGTTCGGAATCTATCGGAGCCACCTTCGTCATCGGGGCCTGGTAGGGACCCCAAGATCTCCTGCAATGCGTTTGCAAAGTTTTTTGCAGATAAAATCGCTCAGATTCGGAAAGAGATAGACTCCACCGTGGGAGCAGGGCCAGGGCGGGAGAGTGCCAGAGTCCTGTCTAGTCCAGTTGCGTGGGATCAATTTCAGTCTGTTACCTCCGAGGATGTGGACAGGCTGCTTGGACGAGTGAAACCAACCACCTGTCTCCTTGATCCTTGCCCATCCTGGCTTATAAAAGCTAGCCGGGAGGGGCTGGGCGATGGGCTGCGCGGGGTGGTGAATGCTTCCCTCTGTGAGGGAGCCTTCCCAGCCCCGCTGAAAGAGGCGGTCATTAAACCGCTTCTTAAAAAAACATCTTTAGACCCGGCCAATATGGCCAACTATCGCCCAGTCTCAAATCTACCATTCTTGGGCAAGGTGATTGAGCGGGTGGTTGCTGAACAACTCCAGGCACGCCTGGAAGAAGCGGACCATTTGGATCCCTTCCAATCGGGATTCAGGCCTCACCATGGGACTGAAACCGCCTTGGTCGCGCTGGTCGATGATCTCCGGCGGGCTAGGGACAAAGGTGAGAGCTGTTTCCTAGTTCTGCTGGATCTCTCAGCGGCCTTTGACACCATCGACCATAACATCCTTCTGGACCGGCTAGAGGGGTTGGGAGCTGGGGCACTGTTATACAGTGGTTCCGCTCCTTCCTCCTGGGCCGTGTTCAGAAAGTGGTGGTGGGGGATGAGTGTTCAGACCCCTGGGCTCTCACTTGTGGGGTGCCTCAGGGTTCTGTCCTCTCCCCCATGCTTTTTAATATCTATATGAAGCCGCTGGGAGAGATCATCAGGGGGTTTGGGCTGGGTGTTCATCAGTATGCGGATGATACCCAGCTCTACCTCTCTTTCAAATCAGAACCAGTGAAGGCGTGAAGGTCCTGTGTGAGTGCCTGGAGGCGGTTGGAGGATGGATGGCGGCTAACAGATTGAGGTTGAATCCTGACAAGACAGAAGTACTGTTTTTGGGGGACAGGAGGAGGGCAGGTGTGGAGGACTCCCTGGTCCTGAATGGGGTAACTGTGCCCCTGAAGGACCAGGTGCGCAGCCTGGGAGTCATTTTGGACTCACAGCTGTCCATGGAAGCGCAGGTTAATTCTGTGTCCAGGGCAGCTGTCTACCAGCTCCATCTGGTACGCAGGCTGAGACCCTACCTGCCCGCGGACTGTCTCACCAGAGTGGTGCATGCTCTGGTTATCTCCCGCTTGGACTACTGCAATGCGCTCTATGTGGGGCTACCTTTGAAGGTGACCCGGAAACTGCAATTAATCCAGAATGCGGCAGCTAGACTGGTGACTGGGAGTGGCCGCCGGGACCACATAACACCGGTCCTGAGAGATCTACATTGGCTCCCAGTACGTTTCCGAGCACAATTCAAAGTGTTGGTGCTGACCTTTAAAGCCCTAAACGGCCTCGGTCCTGTATACCTGAAGGAGCGTCTCCACCCCCATCATTCAGCCCGGACACTGAGATCCAGCGCCGAGGGCCTTCTGTCGGTTCCCTCACTGCGAGAAGCAAAACTACAGGGAACCAGGCAGAGGGCCTTCTCGGTAGTGGCGCCCGCCCTGTGGAACGCCCTCCCATCACAGGTCAAGGAAATAAACAACTACCTGACATTCAGAAAATACCTGAAGGCAGCCCTTTTTAGGGAAGTTTTTAATGTTTGATATTTTTGTATTTGATTTCTGTTGGAAGCCGCCCAGAGTGGCTGGGGAAATCCAGCCAGATGGGCGGGGTACAAATAATAAATATTATTATTATTATTATTATTATTATTATGAGAAGTTATATGCAGGGATTCATTACCTGTCAAATTTTATCCCGAGAGAGAAGAGTTTTAAAAGTGATGCATGAGTACAGAGTTTATAGTCTCACCTGTGTTCAGTGCCTCCATTTTAAAAATAGCAGCCACCTAGAAGTATAGACAGCTCAGCTGTCATGCCTTAAATTATCTACAAATATTCTAATGAGAGAATTTCCAAGTAAATCTCTGAATTTGTCCATAATTTAAACCACACCTCTTTCCCCCCTTGTCTTTTTCTTGGTTATTTTGTTGCTCTTTTTCCTTCCTTCCTTAATCAAAATGAACACTGCATACTTTCTTTTTCGCTTTGTTTGCTAAATAACAGCCAAATAAACATGCAAGATCAGATATTGATCTGTATTAGGCAGTGGAAAACATTTTCTGGAAAACACACACCACTAGGCCACTGCTGTGTGTGTTTGGAGCAGGGATAGCTCAGTCACTAGAGATAGCTCAGGGATAGCTCAGTCACTAGAGCACAGGACTCTTTAACCTCAGGATTATGGGTTCCAGCCCCATATTGGCAGAAGATTCGTGCATTGTCGGGGGTTGGACCAGATGACCCTTGCAATCCCTTCTACAATTTATTATTATAGGCCTCTCTGTCAATTGTTAAGCAGGTCACGATATACTGGCGTTCCTCTGTTGCAGTCTCCCTGAAGACCTACTACCCCTGTGATAAACGTGCAATTCGTGTGCCCTGACTGGGCAATTGGGGAGGACAGAATGGGCAATAATAATTCAGACTGCCCTGAATTTGCAAAGATAAATGTCTGGCTGGTTGTTCTGTGAGCAACTTGAGAAAACTCTATAAATGTGCATTTCCGGTTCTGTCCTTCCCGTCCCGTCCCCGTCCTCCCCCCAATAAATAAATGTTACTCCGGGTATGAGAAATATGGGGAATAATTGCTTCATTGGAAGAGAGGTGAGGTATTCTTTGGGAGCGTTTCTCAGAAGTCCCCATACATGCAGGAGGAGAATTTCTGAACTCACGTAAACATATCCGTGAGTTGCTGGCTCTGTTTTCTAGAAGGGAAGTCAGCTGGCAGCCATAACTTGGAGTGGACGTTGTCTAACCCAGGATCTTTGCAGACACTTGCTTGCTGCATGCAGGCAGGAGGGTGTTTCTCTGTTGACCAGGGGAGAATAGAAGGCCAAGCTCCTCCTACTATTGATATACCGGCCCTGGGCAAGTCAGAGAGCTCGTAACTGGCTGCCAATCACAAGGCTGTTTCCATCTGTGCCTGAAGAAGGCTCCTGGGACTGAGCACAACTCCTTTCCGAGGCCTGAACTTTAGGAGCGGCGTTTGTCTTGCGGCAATCGAAACTAGCGGCCAGCGGCATTGGCTTTCCGGCAATTTCTGAATTGGGAAAATTTTCCCTGTGCAACTTAGGGTGATTCGAGTTGGGTAATTGAGCGGCGGGGAAATTTTCCCCAAGTTTGTGAAGGGATGTGTCTCAGTGCCCCAGAGTGACCCAATTTAACACGTTTGTTTTCTTTGTATTTAGTAAACGAAGCAACAACAGAAAAGTTGGAGCTGCCAAGTTTGCTTAATATTTTATTTGTAATCGACATCCATCCGCTGTTGCTAATGAACATAAGAAACTGATTTTTCTGTGGGAAAGCAAGCAGTGGAAAAAATATATAAAATGTTCCACCGCACGTTACTCTTGGTTATCCAGAGTGGTGGTGAACACCAGTTTTAAGGTGGTTCATAGATTGCCTGTTGGCTTGAGCCCTCTGCACATCTTAACTCCTGCAGAGAAGGGCTGCAGGGCTTGCCCCTGTGGCATGCAGCCCCCCTCCCCATCCTGCCGCCCACACAATATTTGTGGGTGCCTGAGGCAAAAAAATAATAAACCGTCTTTGTGTCTGCCTTATTATTAATTTAGTCAAGTTATATTCCGCCCTTCCTCCCAAAGGAGTCCAGGTTGGCAGTTGTTGTAGTTTAGTCGTGTCCCCATGGTGTCCTTCATGACCCCATGGACCAGAGCACACCAGGCCCTCCTGTCTTCTACTGCCTCCCGCAGTTTGGTCAGACTCATGTTGGTAGCTTCGAGAACACTGTCCAACCATCTTGTCCTCTGTCGTCCCCTTCTCCTTGTGCCCTCAATCTTTCCCAACATCAGGGTCTTTTCCAGGGAGTCTTCTCTTCTCATGAGGTGGCCAAAGTATTGGAGCCTCAGCTTCAGGATCTGTCCTTCCAGTGAGCACTCAGGGCTGATTTCCTTCAGAATGGATAGGTTTGATCTTCTTGCAGTCATTGGGACTCTCAAGAACAGGCACCCCCAAACTTTGGCCCTCCAGATGTTCTGGACTACAATTCCCATCATCCCTGACCACTGGTCCTGTTAGCTAGGGATCATGGGAGTTGTAGGCCAAAACATCGGGGGGGGCGCAGTTTGGGGATGCCTGCTCAAGAGTCTTCTCCAGCACCATAATTCAAAAGCATTCATTCTTCGGCGATCAGCCTTCTTTATGGTCCAGCTCTCACAATATCAGTGCATTCTAAAAACGGTTTAGCAATCGCATTATCTCAGCCAAGGTTGCCAGGAACAGTATCTTGTAGCCATTGAATGCCTTCGTAAAGGGGAATGTTTTTTAATTCCTCTTGAAAGTCTAAGGGGATTCCACAAACTGGGAGGTGCCACAGAGAAGGCTCTGCCAATCAGGCAGCTCCCAGTTGTGGCATCACCTGCAAGGTTGCTCACCTGTTGATTGTAGCATCTGAGATGGGGAAGGTGCTTTATTTAGGAGCCTGGGTCCCAAGCCATCCCATGAATTTTGGAGCCTTGTTGGTGCAGATTTCTCGGATCCAGGAAAACCACCATGCCAGGTTCAATGTGGAAAGGCTTCCTCTCCGCAGGTTACCCACGTGGGCTGGCGGGGGGGGGGGAGCCAATCCCTCTTTAGGTATATGATGAGACCTACTCTGAACCTATGAGCTTGAAAATTTGATGTTGGGGCCTAGTAATTGCTTCAGATTATTAAGTTTATAGGGACACGGGTGGCGCTGTGGGTTAAACCACAGAGCCTAGGGCTTGCTGATCAGAAGGTCGGCGGTTCGAATCCCCACGACGGGGTGAGCTCCCGTTGCTCAGTCCCAGCTCCTGCCCACCTAGCAGTTCGAAAGCACGTCAAAGTGCAAGTAGATAAATAGGTACCGCTCTGGCGGGAAGGTAAACAGCGTTTCCATGCGCTGCTCTGGTTCGCCAGAAGTGGCTTAGTCATGCTGGCCACATGACCCAGAAGTTGTATGCTGGCTCCCTCGGCCAGTAAAGCGAGATGAGCGCCGCAACCCCAGTCGGACATGACTGGACCTAATGGTCAGGGGTCCCTTTATCTTTTATTCAGTTTATGCAAAGGTGACTCTCCGGGGAGGGAAGTGGGTTAAAGGGGTGACAGAGAAGATATTGTCTCGTAAAGTTTTGATTCTGGCTAATTAGATTTGTAAGTATTTTTTTAGCCCCCACCCCACTGTAGATAGAAATGGCTTTTTCGTGCAGATTGCTTTGTGATTTTGATAACGGCTAACTCAAAAGATTCTTCAGAATTTTGTCATTTTAGTAAAGATGTCTCTGTTAACTCTTAGGTGAGTGACTTGTGGTTGCTTTGGTTCTTAAACAATCTGAGCTGTTTCTGGTGAGGATGCAGCTGCTATCAAGCGCTTCCAGTTGCGTGGTGCTTCTTGCTTTCCTAGATGGGGTAGGGAGGGGAGTTGTGTGTGTGTTGCGCTTGTGTCCTCAGGCTTGTGGGCTTCCCTTAGGCATCTGGTTAGTCACTGTGTTTGACTGGGTGGGCCTTTGGTCTGATCCAGAACTGCTCTTAAACGTAGAAACTTCTAGCCTGTGTTTGGGCAATTAGTGACAGATTGAATCAGAAAACTAGGAAAAGAGGGAAGCTTTAGATTTCAAGCCTGGGATTCTGTAGGGGTGGATGGGAAAAGATGCTGAACGCTTTGCCCGTAAGAAAACTGAAAGCACTCAATTCAACAGCTTGAAAAAGCCACTTCCGAGAGATCTGACAAGGAAGAGGCAAGAATTTCTTTTGGGTGACTAGTCTCCTAGGCCTATTAAAGTATGTGTGTGTGTGTGTGTGTGTGTGTGTGTAAGGTTTTATTTTTAGTAATTGTCTGCCAGGATGCCATTTCCCCCCCTGCAACAACAACGCCTGGGGTACTCCCTCTCCACCACCCCCCTTTAAATTGCAGCCTCAATCCCAGCATTTGAGCAAAAATCTTTTTTTAAGCACCAGGTTGTGCCACAAATACTCGGGATTCTGCCCCTCCAGCCCCTTGGCAGCCTGATCTTGGTCTTTAAAAATCTTTCTCCTCTCACATCCCACAACTGCCTTTCTAAACAAATACCTTGAGATAAGATTATAATAGTGGACTTTTCACTTTATATTCTTAAGCCAGTAGGTTACACCAGCTCTTTTGGGGTTAACAAAGTACCTGGTTGTGGCTTGTAACTATAATAGGGCATGAAAATCTTTAAAAAGCTGGCCTCTTGTTCTGACGGCAAACAGCAGCCACGCTACAGGTTACAATGAGCACAGTTTTTAGCCCCGCTTCATTCTGAAGATGAAGCAGTTTTCAGACACAAATTGGAAGTATGTTCTCTTTCTAGGTTCTGTTTTTTTAAGGTGGGGTGCTCAAAACCCAGAAGATGATCAAAATGGTTTAATTGGCTGTCAGCCTTCCTTTGTGCCTGCCCGTGCAGTGGAAAGATGGTGATCCAATCCGAGTCATAGACCAGGAGTCAGAACAACCATACCAGGCCTCAAGAACCACTTTCACGGGCAGTGCTTGATTCCCCCCCAAAAAAACATAGCCATTGTGCTACTGACATGTGCAAAATGTTTTCCCCCCCATCACACGCGTAGACACACACACACACACACACACACACACACACACTAGGTTCACCATGGTAACGGTCTGATTTCGGAATAAAATGCAGCTTTTCTCCTCCATAAAATGTTCCTTTCGTCAAGGGGAAGGAGTGAGAGTTGGGATAGCAGCTCCTCCTCCTCTTCGCAGGCTGGGGAAACAAAGCAGCAGCAGTTTAATATCTCTCCCCCCCCCCCCCCGCAAAGTAATATGCAGTGAGGCATTGCTAGAAGTTGAATGTGGAAGCGAACTGCTTGCTGTCGGTCGTAAAGCGGCGCTGGCTCTGCTCCCCTTGTGATGCTCCCACGCTGACTGCCTTGTCGTCTTCTTGTGTCCTGTTCACCCTGCCCCACCTATTTACTCTCCAGGCACGGGAGAGAGCGGGAAGAGCACGTTCATTAAACAGATGCGGATAATCCATGGCTCGGGCTACTCCGAGGAGGACAAGAAGGGTTTCACCAAGCTGGTGTACCAGAACATCTTCACTGCCATGCAGTCGATGATCAGGGCCATGGAGACCTTGAAGATCCTGTACAAGTATGAACAGAACAAGGTGAATCGATGCAGCTCCCACTCCTGCATCCCACCCCCATACACAGCCTCCACCCCTGTTGTCTCATTGTTGGTTGTCTGTAGTGGCATGCGTGCTGCTCAGGATTCCCTGAACTGCTTGCATCAACCCCCCTGGGGTGTCGAATGTTCAGGGACTAGTATCACACCTGTAGCAACCAGAGTAGTTCAAGCGCTAGGTACCTATTATTAATATTATTGCCATTACAGTCAAACCTCGGTTATCTGAACGTAATCCGTTCCGGAAGCTCGTTCAGCTTCCGAAATGTTGGACAACCGAGGCATGGCTTCAGGTTGGCTGCGGGAGCTTACTGCGCTCAAGCAGAAGCTGTGTCAGACGTTCGGCTTCCGGAAGACGTTTGAAAACCGGAACACTTCCGGGTTTTCGGCGTTCGGGAGCCGAAATGTTCCAAAACAGGCGTTAACAGGGACACGGGTGGCACTGTGGTCTAAACCACTGAGCTTCTTGGGCTTGCCGATCAGAAGGTTGGCGGTTCGAATCCCCGTGACGGGGTGAGCTCCCGTTGCTCGGTCCCAGCTCCTGCCAACCTAGCAGTTCAAAAGCACGTCAAAAGTGCAAGTAGATAAATAGGTACCGCTCCGGCGGGAAGGTAAACGGCATTTCTGTGTGCTGCTCTTCCTTTAAAAAAAAAAACAAGAAAAAAACAAGCCCAAAGTTGTGCTCTTATTGTTGAAAAGATGTTGTATACATTTACTTGCTTTGTGCAGGCAACACCAGAATGGATTTGTAGCAGCCAGGACTGGACCTGCAGCTAAGGAGCAGTCAAAGAAGGGGGTGGTGGTGGAATGGGATGCATGCAAAGCGGGGAGGAGGATCCTGAGGATCAGCCTCTTTCAAGCCCCTCTTGCTTTCTCCTCTGCTCCATGCTACAGGCCAACGCACTCCTGATCCGGGAAGTGGACGTAGAAAAGGTCTCGTCCTTTGAGCAGCCCTACATAAGTGCAATTAAGACGTTGTGGAACGACCCGGGCATCCAGGAGTGTTACGACCGGCGGCGAGAATACCAGCTCTCCGACTCTGCTAAATAGTAAGAGCTCGCCGTCCTCTCTGTACGGCTCTTGGCACGGTTGCTGCTGCACAGTGGCATTTTGGGTCGCTGGGCTCCCCTTCCTAAATGAAATTGTGCCTCTGACAGTTGGTGGATGGGGGCCAGGAGGAAAGAAAGTAACTTCATGTTTTAGTTGTTGCCATTGAACTGCTCCAAGAAGGAAGGGGTGGTGGTTGTAGTTCTTGCTACTGGTGGTGTGTGTGTGTCGGGGAACTTTAGAGATCCATTTTATGTGCCTTTAATTGATTTTACACTGTTAGTTACCTTGCAGTCTCTTTAGACACGTGCTATAAATGAAGTTTAATGAGTATTTTCTTTTCGGTCCTGCCCTCCCTGAGCTTTCAGAATGGCGAAGCTACAAGGTGGAAATCTCAGGTAGTGGGAATAATCTGGAAGTAACAAGCCGCTTAGTTGCTTTGTAGTCTTCTAGAGGAAGATGGCCTGGAATTGTGATGTAGATGTTTAGATATAGATGAAATAGTGTTATAGAAGCTGCAGCATCTGATTGTTTTAAGTTTGTGAGGAAGATGCCCATAGAAACTGGAGAACTAAACTTTATGGGAGTAGTGCAGTATTGCTCAGAAACTCTTAGTGCTCCATGTCTGCCTTCTGCCCAACGATTGATCCGGAGGAAGAGCAGGGCTGGCAGCTCAGTTGAGTCTTCCGGAGCCTTCCCACCCCCCATGATTATAAGCAGACCTAAAAGACAGAGGTTAACGTGAGCATCCTCAGAATCGCGCACCTTGTCTGCTTGCCCCATCCAGCCAAGGCGTAATAAAATGGGTTGAGGTGCCCACGGGATACCACACCACAGTTTTGCTCTTCACAGTTGGAAGGAAGAATGCTGGTGCCAGCTTATAGGAGAATTTAATTCAGAATTATGGGCCAACCCACCCCCCCGGGCAGGAGGGAGGGCTCTGAACTGTTTCCGTAGCCTTTGGCTTCCTTCCTTTGTGGCTCGTTCTTCCTTCCCTGCAAATCTGCTGTAAGGAGTGGTGGACCCAGGGACTTAGAAAAACGTTCCTTTAAGGCCATGGCAAGGGTAGACTCTTAAGAGTCCTGGGAGCGTTAGGACCCATGAGAAGTAAGATCGCTCTGTAGGCGTGGAGCTGCACACTTAGAAATGTAGTACTATTAGAGGCAAGGTAACGTCGGAAAAGCGGGGGGTGGGCTTTGTTGAATCTCAAGGGCTGAACAGGATTCCTGAGGATTTTGCATGCAGCAAATATATATATATATATATATATACCCCAGGAGTGGAATAATTGAGGTTCCATACTCAAAATGCTGTAGCTCTCGGGGCAGGAGCACTAGACATGGCAAGCAAGCTCAGGCCACCTTCATCTTTCCCTCCCCTCCCTCCTTTTTCCCCTGCACTCCTCCTTGCAGCTACCTTACCGACGTGGATCGTATCGCCCTGCCAGGGTACCTCCCAACCCAGCAAGACGTCCTGCGGGTCAGAGTCCCGACAACTGGGATCATAGAATACCCCTTTGACTTAGAGAACATTATCTTCAGGTAACTTCCAGTGGCTTTTTTTTTTCTTCCTTTCCTCGGAACGTTTTTACATTTCACATACTCTCTCCCCAAAGCTGCTTCTGTTTAAAATGAAAGCCCACTGAGTTGGCGGGCTTCTGGAAAGTCGGTCGCGCGGCTGCCGCTTCCGACCCTTTCTTCCCTCTTCCGAGCGAAGGAGGGAGAAACAAGTGCTGTCGGCAGGAGAGGGTTCCCCCCCCCCCCCCCCCCGTGAAGAGACTGCACTAGGTACTACCTATCTGTAGCAGTACAGTCCCTGCAGCTGGGTGAGGCCAAAGGCCCATCTGTTTGAAGATCCAGATGCTGCAGTGGGAAGCCTGCAAGCACCGAGTCCCCACTTTGGTCCTGCAGCAGCTGGTATTCAGAGGTACGCCTGCCTGCCTCTAAAACCAGCTCTTACATACATACATTCTTTTATTCGACCGTCAGTCAGAAAAAAAATACATTTGTGCAGAATTAAAAACCCCCGAAGGAACTTTGAAGAGAAAAAAAAGGAAAAACATAACCCACAACGGAATGGAGCTAAACAGATAGCCCCAAATCGATACAATCAATTAAAATCTTACGACGCTTAAAAGCTAAAAAAAAAAATTTAGCCACCTGGGAGGCTGTATTTGTAGCGACATTGTTCAGTAAGTATAAAACCTGTCTTTCTCTGGATCGAAAGCTAAATTGACGTAAAAGTGGAGCTATAAAGTTTTGCCTGAGTTCTACATAGAGAGGACAAGTCAGAAGAATATGTTCGAGAGCCAGTGTGGTGTAGTGGTTAAGAGCGGTAGACTCGTAATCTGGGGAACCGGGTTCGCGTCTCCGCTCCTCCACATGCAGCTGCTGGGTGACCTTGGGCTAGTCACACTTCTCTGAAGTCTCTCAGCCCCACTCACCTCACAGAGTGTTTGTTGTGGGGGAGGAAGGGAAAGGAGAATGTGAGCCGCTTTGAGACTCCTTCGGGTAGTGATAAAGCGGGATATCAAATCCAAACACTTCTTCTTCTTCTTCGGTAGACTCAACCACGCCCATAGTACAATAACAGGTTCTCTGGGTGTATGGAGCTCCCTTGTACCTTCCCCACAATACCGCGGAATCAAGGGCGTTTAGTCTAGCCTCTGTAAGGAGTCTGCGGCATTCCACGTAGTGGATTTCCGCGAGATAAGGGGCTGGTGTCATTTGATTTATACCTGGTCCCCTAGAAACATCCCTGGTTTCACTTGGGCTGTGTCCTCTTGTCTGGCAATACCACTCAATCTCCGGGAGAAAAAAACCAGCTCTTAACATGTGGAATGCCCTTCCTCCTGATATCAGGTGGGCAGCAACTGTTGGTCATCGTCCCCCCAACCAATTGAAGCCTCTTTTTCTAGGCCAGAGCTTTCCAAACTTTTCCTGTTGGTGACACGCTCTTTAGACATGCATCATTTCGCGACACAGTGATTTGGTGTTACTAGCAAGCCAGAGGCTGAACGAAACCCTTTCCAGCGCGGGGATTGTTTGCGCGACACACCTGAACCCTGCAGCTGACACACTAGCGTGCCACAACACACAGTTTGGAAAGTTCTGGTCTAGGCTTTTCCCTGACCACTAATACCGATAGTCCCTGTTGCCTGCGGTTAATGGGGTGCCGGTTAGTTTCATAAAATTTATACACCACTTGATTTTATTTACCGCTTGGGTTTGTATAGAACCTCAAAGCGGTTTGCCAAAACAATAAAATTGTTAATACGGTAAATTGATAATAACTTAAGACTTTCGAACAGTAAACTGAAAACAGTTGAAAACTCTCCACAGCTTCTGGGTAGGCTTGTCTAAACAAAAATGTATTTAGCAGGCACTGAAAAAGAGCACAGTCCTGGTGTCAATAGGCAGGGAGTTCCAGAGGGCAAGTACTGGGAAGTGCCCTTGACAGTCCTCCTCATGGAGAACCGATTTCTGCAGAAAACGGGCTTGAAGCCACCGCCCTCCAGCTGGTAGGCAGTGAGGTCGAGCCCTGCTGATCGGCGGTGCTTCAGAGCGCACTGTGCAGCGCTCCTCGGAAACCCTGTGTGGTGCATTGAAGTCCCGACGAGCATCACTTGATGTCATGGTTTTTCAGGCAATTGCTGGGTGGTTGCTCGTGTCCACATGTCCAGTTTGGCCCGTGAGGGGTAGGGGAGATGTCTTCAAAAAAGGGGGGGGCAAACAAACCTCAGACTTGTTCCTCCTCAGTCTTTTCTCTTCCCTCTAACCCAAAAGCAAGCATAAAACGGCGTATTGCGTTTTTAACTTAATGGACTGGAAATCTGTGTGTGTGTTTGTGTGTGTTAAAGAAGACCTTCCCCCTTTTCTCCCTTTCAGAATGGTGGATGTTGGGGGTCAGAGGTCAGAACGGAGGAAATGGATACACTGCTTTGAAAACGTAACCTCCATCATGTTCCTAGTAGCTCTTAGTGAATATGACCAAGTTCTGGTGGAGTCCGATAACGAGGTAAGCACAATCCCTCGTAGCACGTAAGGTAAGGGGCGGCACGTGGCCGTTGGGTGGTCCCAGCAGCGGCAGAAAGGTGCATTTGCAGATTCCGGAACTGTTTATAAAATGTTCGGGGTTGTCGGCCACTGGTGTGCTGGGAGACATCTGTAGGCCAGGACTTATCTGTCTGTTTCCCAACCACCTTAAAGTAGCAGTAAGCCAAATTCTTCACCCTGGGTGGCTAGACATTTCGGAAACTGATCTGCTTGAGGGAGGGGGTGTGTCTGTGCACCAGCTCTGAACGTGTTCTCTAGGGAGGAGTCCAGCTTCCCCCCACCCCCAAAATATTATGCATGTCCCTCAAAACTTGCAAAGAGGGGGGGTGCTGCAGAGGGTGGTGTGCTCTTGCTTGGCAAGTGGCTCCTCCAGACCGAAAATGGCGCCCCTCCCGTCCAAAATGAAAGGGCACCTCGGAGTTCTCCGTGGTGCCAGATGTCTGCGGCAACCTCTCATTTTGTGCTAGGAGCAGCAGCAACGACGGCTCATTTCCCATCTGTGCAGGGAGGGGCGCAAGCAGTAATAAAACTTTGGATGTGGGCCAGGGGTGGCCACTGGGCCTCCCGACCTGACCATCTGTGCCCCACAGTAGGGGCAGGAAAGGCTTTCCCTGCATTCGTGTTACGCTCCAAGGGTCCTGGAAGGGTGCAGGATTTCTCTTAGTCTCAGCAAACTGTCGGTGGCTCTTCCCTCTCCCCACCCCCCCCAGCCTTGCCGTACACGCTCCATGCACATGAAAAGGTGAGGGACCAGCCCTGTGTACACACTCGTAACACAGCTTTGGCAGCCAGGCATGGCTTGAGCCCTCCTGTCGCTTGCCTGACATCAGTTGTTTCTGTGTTGGTTTTCTCGCACTGCTTAAAAGTTTCCCTTTTCCTTTTGTTGGAAAAAAAAGTGGGGTGAAACCTGGCTGGTACTGGTGGGTGGATTGATGAGGACAAAACAGAGGGCAATGTCCACGTGAACAGATCTGCAAGTCGCAAGTAATACTACTTAGTAAAGGTAACCTATGGGACACGGGTGGCGCTGTGGGTTAAACCACAGAGCCTAGGGCTTGCTGATCAGAAGGTTGGCGGTTTAAATCCCGCGACGGGTGAGCTCCCGTTGCTTGGTCCCTGCTCCTGCCAACCTAGCAGTTTGAAAGCACATCAAAGTGCAAGTAGATAAATAGGTACCGCTCCGGCGGGAAGGTAAACGGCATTTCCGTGCGCTGCTCTGGTTCACCAGAAGCGGCTTAGTCATGCTGGCCACATGACCCGGAAGCTGTACGCCGGCTCCCTTGGCCAGTAAAGCGAGATGAGCACCGCAACCCCAGAGTCGTCCGCGACTGGACGTAATGGTCAGGGGTCCCTTTACCTTTTTAAAGGTAACCTAGCAGAGCTTTCCTAACACTTCACAGTAGGCTTTTTCGTTTCTTACTCAGTTTGCCCCAGGCAAAAGGCCTTGGGAGTGAAGAAAACCTGACCTGATGGACCGCTCTATCAGAACAGCTGCTTTAAAGCATACACCGCAGTGGCCTAGATGTTACTGTGTTACTGTGTGGCAGGAAGCCTCCATCTCCCTCTGCATCCCTGTTAAAAAGAGTTTTTTTTTAATTGCGAGGTGTTTTTGAAAGGGGACCATGTGGCACAGTTGCCCGCTCTGTTGTACGGCCATTGCTCTACGAGTTGGGGGTCAGCAGAAGCCGCTGGTAGCGCCGGCTGCCCACCCCATCCACTGCTGGGTGATCTGCAGATGAACTGCGAGGGTTCTTGACTCCTAGCTGTGTTTAGCAATAGCGGGAACAAAAAGCTGTCCCGACCTCCTCTCGGTTGGACTGATGAAATAAAGAAAGCTGTGGGAGCGAGAGGAGAGGAGAAGGACCCAGGAGTGTGAAGGGACTGTGTGCTCAGTTCTTGTACTGAAAGGAAATTGTTAGTCTGAGCGTGCATGCTGTTCCTGGACTCTTAAGTGTATCTACCCCCCTGCCAAGACACTATTTTGCACCAGGTTTCTGTTGGTGTATCTTTGGAACCTGCTAAAATAGCTTCCACAAGGCTAAAATGTGCCCGGCAGCGCTCTTGAGTTGGTTCTCTCTTTCCCTCCTTCCTCCCCACTCCCTCTAGTAGCCCGTAGACTCGTCGGAAACTGAATGATATTATGCGCACCCTTGGGGGGAAACTAGATTTCGCTAGGGTCAGAGGAAATGGGGCTACTGTTCCTTCCAAATTTAGCATGCCTTCTAAAATCGTTCCCCTGATAGAGAGCAGGGTGAGGTGGAGGGAGTCTGCTTTTTGCGTGTGGAAAGTTTGCTTTTTGAAAACCTTGCTGGCATACTTAGCTGCTCTGGCAGGTTTTGGTCGTATTGCAGGGCCCGAATCTGAGAAATAAATAGCGCTCTCCGCTTTCTGCAGCAATTGTTAGCCCTTTACCAAGGTTGTCTTAGCTCTCTCTGCGTTTAGCTGTTTGGCAGAAGCATGTTCTGCTCTCTGCTGGTCCCGGATTTCCAAATCTGTATTTGGACCAGATTATTTGAATCTCATGTTTTTAATTTGTGATTCAGCTTTACTGTACATCGCCCCAGAGAAGGAATGTTTTGCGGGGTTGGAGGGTGACAGTAAAGATATCTCCTACCCATCGTGTGGGGTGGAAAATCTTCCATTTCTTGAAGTTTTCATCTGTCAAAATGAATGGGTGCCAATTGCAGGTACTCCATTAGGTAAGCTTGGTGGTTTCAAAACTCTTCATTTCGTTGACTAAATGCAAGCAAAATAAATGGACTCATTTAGATCCCGTCGGAAAATTTTCTGATGCAAACCAAAATGAATATAATTAAAATACTACGCACGTTTTTCAATTTGAAATTTTCCAGGAATCTCACAAAGCTGCGTTTTCTCTTTCAATTAACTAGGGACGGGTGGGGAACCCATGGCCCTTAGGATGCTAGCAATCCCCAGCAGCCTACAGGGGTCAGGAATGATGGGAATTGTAGTCCTGCAACATCTGGAGGGCCACTGGCTCCCCTTCCCCGACCTGCGGGTTGGCCAGCATGAGATTGCACGACTCCTTCTTTGCTGAACGTTACCGGCGTAGTTTGAAAGTATGTACAGGTGAAATCTCAGGCACAGGTGAAAATGTGGCGATAACAGAAAACAGAAAAGATAACAGAAAAGGCGAGCCGCTGGGCATTGCCTATCTCCTGTTTGCCACATTAAGCCAGATAAGGTTTTAATATGATTTTGGGCAAGATCTTTGTTCTCAGCCTTTGTTTCTTCATTGTCCTGGTGGTACCAGTGGCCCATATCTGAGGGCCTGGTGTAAAAGTATGCCTACTGCTTTAACAACACACACACACCCTGCCAGTGATGCATCTAATCTCTTACTTTGTTGCAACCATGACACCTCGAACCCCTCTTTCCTCCTGGCAGAACCGTATGGAGGAGAGCAAAGCCCTTTTCAGGACCATCATCACCTACCCCTGGTTCCAGAACTCCTCCGTCATCCTTTTCCTCAACAAGAAGGATCTGTTGGAAGACAAGATAATGTACTCTCATCTCGTGGATTATTTCCCGGAGTTTGATGGTAAGAAACATTTATTTTCTTAAAAAAACAAAACAAAACACCCCGCTCTTAACCAGTCTCTCTAAAACAGACTGATGTTGAAGTTACAAGAATATAGATTCTGACTTGTTCCTTTCAATGCTTACGGGCTGTCTTTCTGAGTGAGGCTCTTTGAAGGTGACTTGCATAGTTTTATTTTCTTAAACAAAAGGATCGGCAATACAAAAATAAAAGCACAGCTTCAACACACAACGTGTGACATTAATAAGTAGCAGCAACAATGAAGTCGTGCAACGACCATAAAAAACAATTTACACAATCCCATCAATTGCAATGCCACTGGAAAGAGGGAGAGAGAATTCAGATATAAGCCCCTTGAAACAAACAAACAAACAGGTCTTTCTAAGGCCTCCAAAAAAAAAAAACTGGCTTGTGGTAGTTTTCTGGAGGTGGAAGCCCCCAGGTTGAATTGTGGGCATCTCCTTGGAGGGCTGAGAGATTCATGTCTGAAACTCGAAAGAGGTGATCCAGGCAGGACCAAGCTAGAAGGCCCCAATTGTCTTAGCTTTGCATTAGGCAGCTTCCGAGGTCCCCGTGAGTGTTCTGAAACTTTGCCCTCCCAGCTCGAAAAGCTGCCAGGGGTTTGGGTAGTCTGGCTGGGCAGGCACGTGGGCCATGCGATCTCTTGAATAGGCCTTAATTGAACTGCAAGATCATAATACAGGGGTCAGCAAACTTTTTCAGCAGGGGTCCGGTCCACTGTCCCTCAGACCTTGGGGGGGGGGCAGACGGACTATACAGGTGAAACTTGAAAAATTAGAATATCGTGGAAAGGTTCATTTCGTTCAGTAATTCAACTTAAAAGGTGAAACTAATATATGAGATAGACTCATGACATGCAAAGCGAGATATGTCAAGCCTTTATTTGTTATAATTGTGCAGCTGATGAGAACCCCAAATTAACAATTTCAACTTTGGGGTTTTCATCAGCTGTACGCCATAATCATCACAATTATAACAAGCAAAGGCTTGACATATCTCGCTTTGCATGTCATGAGTCTATCTCATATATTAAACTCCAGTAGCTAATGAAAACAGTTGCTTACATAAATGAACTTTTCCACGATATTCTAAATTTTCGAGTTTCACCTGTATTTTTTTGGGGGGGGGGAATGAACAAATTCCTATGCCCCACAAATAACCCAGAGATGCATTTTAAATAAAAGCACATATTCTACTCATGTAAAAACACCAGGCAGGCCCCACAAATAACCCAGAGATGCATTTTAAATAAAAGCACATATTCTACTCAATTAAAAACACCAGGCAGGCCCCACAAATAACCCAGAGATTTTTTTTTTTGATTTTTTTTTAAAAGGACACATTCTACTCATGTGAAAACACACTGATTTCCCAGGCTGTCCACGGGCCGGATTTAGAAGGCGATTGCACCGGGTCCGGCCCCAGGGCTTTAGTTTGCCTACCCATGTCATAATAGCTCAGGCAAGGTACTAGGGGCCCTGCCGGTTTAAACACCTCCCTGTAGGAACCAGTCAGTTTCTTCACCACAATATTCCCTCAGGAGGTGGGGTGCTTCTGAAAACAATGCCTCTGTTGTGGTGATTGCCACCATCTTGACATGGCTTTGGGAAAGGATCAGGCGTACTCCTGGACTGTGTTCCTCATCAAGGGAGGTAATAGTACCACTGTATTCTGCTCTGGTCAGACCTCACCTGGAATACTGTGTCCAGTTCTGGGCACCACAGTTCAAGAAGGATACTGACAAGCTGGAACGTGTCCAGAAGAGGGCAACCAAAATGGTCAAAGGCCTGGAAACAATGCCTTATGAGGAACGGCTTAGGGAGCTGGGTATGTTTAGCCTGGAGAAGAGAAGGTTAAGGGGTGATATGATAGCCATGTTCAAATATATCAAAGGATGTCATATAGAGGAGGGAGAAAGGTTGTTTTCTGCTGCTCCAGAGAAGCGGACACGGGGCAATGGATTCAAACTACAAGAAAGAAGATTCCACCTAAACATTAGGAAGAACTTCCTGACAGTGAGAGCTGTTCGGCAGTGGAATTTGCTACCAAGGAGTGTGGTGGAGTCTCCTTCTTTGGAGGTCTTTAAGCAGAGGCTTGACAGCCATCTGTCAGGAATGCTTTGATGGTGTTTCCTGCTTGGCAGGGGGTTGGACTGGATGGCCCTTGGGGTCTCTTCCAACTCTAGGATTCTATTATCCCTAGCCAGCAGGACCGGTGGTCAGGGATGCTGCTATGGGGAGACAGTGTTGAGGGCTGCTCAGCTTGTACACGTCATTTAGCCCTATCTTGTTTCTCCTCCACATTAGCCCCCAGTCCCCTTGTGTTTATGTAAATGCATAGACTTCTTTCGACCTATAAAATCCCGAAAGCAGTTTGCAAATACACATAGGGCCATTAAAATTGACCCATAGCAATCGAAACACCCAGACGGTCATTTAATTTTTGACAGTGACGGTAACCAGAAGTTATCCTGCCTCCTCTCAAATCTCAGCGGTTGGGGGGGGGGAACGCCAGGGTAAACGTGAGTGGGAGTCTCCTAATTGGGGCCTTTGTTTTCCTCCCTGTCCCCAAACCATGTTTTCTGTCTCTCCTCAGGCCCCCAGAGAGACGCCCAGGCGGCTCGGGAGTTCATCCTCAAGATGTTTGTGGATCTAAACCCCGACAGCGACAAAATCATCTACTCTCACTTCACATGTGCCACAGATACGGAAAACATTCGGTTTGTCTTTGCGGCCGTCAAGGACACCATCCTGCAGCTCAACTTGAAGGAATATAACCTAGTCTGACCTTGATTTGCCTGCCCTCTTCTTCCCCACCCCACCCCCGCCCCCGCCCCCCTCCCCAGATATCCTCGGGGGAGACATTTTGTTGTGAAGAAAGTTAAAAGACGAGAGAACCCCATGAATTTAAACAAAACAGAAAAAAATTGTACAGGGGGAAAAGAATCTTGATTTTTAATGATGTAATGATTGCAAATTGATCTGTGGAGTGGCAAGGTCTTTTGGGGTTTTCTTTTGTTTTTTGTTTCGTTTCGTTGCTCACTTGTCATCATGGAGTCTCTATCTGCTCCACAGAATAGCTGGTGATGATGATTTTTTTAAAAAAAACAAAAACAAATGTGCTTTTATTTCACAGTTTAAAAAACCAACAGGGGACATGTTTCCACTCTCTCGCACTTTGTTAATTTCCTGCTTTCTGGTCAACAGCCCAAGGCGAGCCTCCCTCTCGGAATCTATCCTTCTGCGTTAGCCAATTCTTACTGTTCCTTTCTGTTCCAGCGATAAGATGGAGTCCACAGGCTTCCTGGCCCAAGGCCTGACAAGCTCTCTCTCTCTCTCGCTTGGCCGTGGAAGATACTGGGTGCTCCTTTGTACCTTCGCCTCGCGTGCCGTACGATTCCCCTGGTGCAGCTTTGCTCACTGCGCTGGCTTTTCTGCCCGGGAGCGTCTCCTGCCCAAAAGGACTTGGGGGGGGGTACCTGGATGACACCTTGGGAAGAACAGGAGCTTTTGTCTCTTTTAACAGTAGCGCAAAAAAAACCCCACAAGCTATCTCTTTTCCTTCCTCGCTTTCTTTTCTTTTTTGTACCACTTTAATATAGATTCTCTTCCCTTCCTTATCAATTATGAAAGTTATATTGAGACTGTGATTTTTTTTTTTTAAATTATTGTACTATATATAGTTTGCTACATCATACGCCGTACTTTTTGTTGTTGCTGTTCATAGACTTACAAACCGAGCAATAGCTAACGAGCCTGTGGAGGGGGGCGGGCGGGCGGGGCAGGGAAGTGCCTGAACGTTGTTCTTGCTGTATTATCATTTTTAAGAGAATAGGCAGTCTTCTCGCCCGGCATGAGGACTCAGCGTGTTTCGCATGGCGGGGAGTGGAGCCTGAATCGGGCTGGAAGAGAGATCTGAGGTTCTGATTCATTCTCCTAGATCCTCTCTCTCCCCCCCACCCACCCACTCCCATATGCGTGTGTGCATCATGCCAACAACCGCTTGGGTTTGTAAGAACCCCCCCCCCAAAAAAAATGTGTCAATCCTTCAAGGTTAATCCAAACGAAGGATCCACTAAGTTTTTGTGGCCTGCAGAGGCTGTGCTTCTTTTATCTTGGAAAGTTCTAGGAAAAGAGTCGGAAGCTCTCTGCAACCCATTGCCGCAGCCTCAAACTACATTTTCCAGGGCTGGTGTGAGTGGTAGGTCATACATAGCCTCCTGTGCCCCTTAAAACTTCCAAAGGCTTTGTTCTACCAGAAGCAGTTGCACAGGTATTTATTCTGGGGGTGGGGAGCCCACCGTCTTGGGGCAGGGGGAGGAAGAAACGGCCTGCAGCGTCGGAACTGGCGGATCTGCTTTGGCCGAGACGGCGGTTTTTAACTCTTCAAAGCGGGCAAGAAGGTCCCGCTTCTGGACTCTCTGTGCCAAAACGTGTTCTGCAAAGCCTGCTTTTGAAGCCAGCAGGAGACGGTGCCAAAAAAAACCGAACACCCAACCCCGACGAGAAATTCTTTGCTGGTTCGCCAGGAAGGAGAATCGCCACGGGGCTGGAGCAAGGGACGTTTTCGGGGGGGCAGGTGAGCTTTTTTAAGTTGCGCCCTCTGGATGCAAGGAAGTACAAACACTAATGTGGCTTCAGGAGTGATCACCGCCAACGTCTCAGGCGCTACGGAGGACAGCCTGAGACCTCTACGTATTTTTGAATGGCCAGGTTGGGCCAGCAAAGGGAGTGTCAAATGTGCTTTTTAAACGTCGCTTAGCGCAACACTAGGTAAACTTCTTTTCGCGTTTTTCTCTCGACACTACTAAAAACCCTAATTGCACGTGGATACCTGCAGCATTCCAGGTTTTTTTTTCGGGGTGGGGGGGTTGTGAGGCGCAGAGTGCCGCCTCCAGGTTTTTCTGGGTCTGCTCCACATCACCAAACACTACAGAAGAAAGCAGAAGTGAGCCGTATTTCTTGTTTTGTTGCTTTTGATTTTTTGGAAGGGGGTTCCCGGCTTCTGTCGCACACCCACCGCCACGAGCCCAATAAGTTCTTCACTTGGGAGACGAAGTAGGAGGCGGAATCCCACGCACGCTGAGAGGTCCTCTTAAGTCGACGAAGGGCACAGCAGCCTCTACTTTCTAGAATAACTAACATTCCTGATTTTGTCTAAATGTGTGTGGGTTTTTTGGGGGGAGGGGGAGTGACAACAGTGAGGGAGGGGAGGGGCTTCCTGCTTAGGCCAGGACGACCGGATCAGTTCCCCTCATCTTGCCAAAAGACAACTCTTCTGCGAGGGAAGTTCCGAATTTGCAAACGTGCCATGGGTTTCCTGGAGTCTTCGTTTTGCACACCTCAATCTGCAACATCCGCTGCAGGCATTGGACATGTGTACCTGAGAAAGCCAGGAAGCCAGTTTCTTGAGCTTAACGGTCTCTTGTATTGACTCTTTGGGGGGGACGGGGGACGGCCTCCCTGCCTGAATCCAGCTTGGTTTGTCAAACGGTGGTGGCCCTCTGGAAAGAAATGTACGTTGGGCGACTACGTTGATGCCGCAGATTCGAGGACGGAGTGAGAGGCGCTCGTTGCGAAGGTGATGTTAGTTCTCGCGAGCGACACCTGCTCAGGTGCTGTTGCGGAGCCTCCTTTTACGGACCAGCTTTTGCGACCCGTCCCTCGAGCCCGGTCATCGCTTGCTCTCGATGTGCCAAAGCCATCCCACGGCATCCTCCCTCTTTTCCCCAGCGCACCCGATGGGAGCTGGTTGGAGGTTTCAGGTGTGCCAGAAGCCAAGGACCTGAGGATTCTTGCGCGTGGCGGCGGAGAAGCTCGAAAAAGAAAAAGGAAGGGGGGGGGAAATAAAGCCGAGATGAAGGAGCAACCTGTTCACCAAG
Organism: Lacerta viridis; assembly: GCA_900245905.1. NCBI lineage: Eukaryota > Metazoa > Chordata > Lepidosauria > Squamata > Lacertidae > Lacerta > Lacerta viridis. The sequence goes on along the minus strand of OFHU01003928.1, from coordinate 52,374 downwards.
TTCTGATCACAGTGCACTTTAAACGAAAAAAACAAACAAACCCCAAGCCCTACTGAAGAGGCACCTGCTCTCAAACCCCTTCACCTCCTTTTATGCAGGAAGAGGATTGTCAAAAATACACACCCGGCATCATTCCATTTCCTTGTAGAGCTTTGAGGTGATCAGCCCCTCTCCTCCTCCCGCAATGTCTTCCCTTTCCTTTCCTTCCCGGAAGTGAATAATTATTCGTTTGTTGATTGCCTTCAGTTGTACGTTTAGTTCATCCCCTGCACACTGCTTTTTTTTTATAACTACTTTTTTTTTTTTTTAATTGCTTTCCCCTACTTCTGGCCATTAATTTGTACTACGCTTCACTGAAAGCAAAAAGGTGGTTTTGAGTCCAACAGAGGTTCAATTCTGTAACTCAGTACTCTCTGTATGTGTGTGTGCGTGTGCGTGTGTGTAATTTTTTTTTTTAAAAAGCGTTTATGGTTTGTGCCAATACCCCATACTTTTCCCCCCCCCACCTTTAGTTACCAGAGACTCTCTTACAAGTGTGGTGAAAAATTATTTGGTTATACTTGTATATTATAAGAGATCCTGATTTAAAAAGAAGAAACATTTAAACATCCTATTTAAAGAGAACGAAAACTACTATATATATTAAAAAAAATGCTGTTTTTAAAAGGGGGGGGGAGAACCTTTTCGTCATTTTGAAAATTGCATGTGATGTTTAACGCGTGAGGGGCAGGGGTGGGAGGGAGGGGATTCTGAATCATGTGGCCCGGGATCAGTTTTTTTTGGGCCCCCCGTCCTTGTCTCTCTCTTTATGTCCAGTCTGTGAGGCAGGATCGGGGCCTTCCCGGAACCCATCAGTTTCTCTCGTCTGCTGGGTGCTGACCCTCGTTGTTTAGAAGTACCTGATGGAAATCGATTTTCATATCTTTCTCCTGAAATAAAATTGTTTGAAATTGGAATAAAATCTGTTCCTTACAAAAAAAACAAAACAAAAAAAACAACCCAACATACTTCTCAGCCTGTTTTCTCCCTTCCCTTTTTCGATAGAGTTGGGGTGGGAGGGGGGGGATAACAAAACTTCCAGCAATTATGTCCCCTGGGATATAAAAGTCCATGAATATCACTAGCCCTGAGTTTGTTTCTTAGAGTCATAGAGTTGGAAGGGATCCTTCAGTCATCGTGTCCAACCGTCTGCAAAGCAGGAATCCCAGGTAAAAGAACCCCTGGCAGGTGGCCCATCCAACCTCTGCTTAAAAACTTCCAAGGAAGGAGAGTCCACCACTTTCAAAGGAGTCCCTTTCTCTGTCGGAACAGGTTTTGCCGTCAGAAAGTTCTTCCTAGTGTTTAGTCGGAATCTCCTTTCTTGTAAATCCAAGCAAAGGAACTCATTCTCTGTGGTTCGGAGGGCGGGAATTATTGAGCCGGCTACCAAGAACTATTCTTCCTCAGCCAGCCAGAACTGCCCTCTACAAGCTCTAACCCCATATTCTGACTGGCTTCTCTCTTAGCCTTCATAGTCAAACTACCACTATATGGCCTACACCTTTGACTTCCAAAAGCCCACGTAGAAGCCCCAATCGCTGGCTCAATAGTACTAGCCGCAATTTTATTAAAGCTAGGCGGATACGGCCTAATTCGTATTTTACCCATATTAAATCCTCACCCATCAATCCTGATATTCCCAATTATAATTTTAGCCCTCTGGGGCATTCTAATAACCAGCTCTATTTGTCTACGACAAACGGACCTAAAAGCCCTCATTGCTTACTCATCCGTTAGCCACATAGGTCTAGTAATCACCGCCATAATATTACAAACGTTTCTGGGAGAGATCCAAGATTTCCGTTTCGAAATGGGAAAAGAGGATGCCTTTAGATGAAAAACTGGTCTTTCTCGTGACACTAGAACAGTTTCCTTTTTCTTCTTCTGCCACCTCCATCCTATTTGCAAGGCAACCTGCGAACCATGCACCCCAACCCATCAGTGCAGAAAAGCTGGCGTCAGAGGGGGCGTTGGTAAGGGGTCGTTCTCCCCCCCCCCAATTGGGCGTGTGGAGGAGAGAGATCTTAATGGGCAGAGCAGGATCTAGATGCCAAACTTCATGGCCTGCTTTCAAAGCTCTTGGCTTTTTTGCAGATCAGAGCACTTAAACCCGTACTACCAAGACACTACACATCTTAGTGTCTCTTTCAGTTTTTCTTTTCTTTAATTTTCTCAGGCCTGCAACTATTCCAGATGCTTGGGAGTACAATTCCCGCCTGCCAGCTCCCCAGCATCCTGTATCTGTGCTTCCCGGGTGCCGATAATCCAAAATATCCGGAAGGTGCCAGGTTGACAAAGACTGACAGGGTGGGGTCACCAAACATTTTCAGCAGGGGGCCGGTCCACTGTCCCTCAGACCTTGTGGGGGGGCCGGACTATTGTTTTTTTTGGGGGGATGAACGAATTCCTATGTCCCACAAATAACCCAGAGCTGCATTTTAAATCAAAGGACACAATCTACCCATGTAAAAACACACTGATTCCCGGACCGTCTGCAAGCTGGATTTAGAAGGCGATTGGGCTGGATTTGGCCCCCAGGCCTTAGTTTGCTTACCCATGGTCTAAAAAAGTGTCTTAATTCGCATACATTTGAGTTGTCTTTTTCTTCTTTGCAAAGGCCTGGTTTCTGACAAGCCACCAGATGTCACTAAGGAGCAGCAATTTCTTTTCTTCTTTCTTTTTGGCCGCTTAAGACACTGGTGAGGCATAGCGCAGCTCTCTAGGCAAAAGTGTTACAGGGATATAAGACTAGTCTTGTGGGTCAGGCCAGTCTCCCATCTCGTCCGGTGTCCTGACCTCACAGTGGCCAACCAGATGCCCGTGGGAAATGAACGGTGGGCTCAAGAGCAACTCTCCCCTCCTGCAATTTCATAGAATCCTAGAGTTGGAAGAGATCCCAAGGGCCATCCAGTCCAACCCCCTGCCAAGCAGGAAACACCATCAAAGCATTCCTGACAGATGGCTGTCAAGCCTCTGCTTAAAGACCTCCAAAGAAGGAGACTCCACCACACTCCTTGGCAGCAAATTCCACTGTCCAACAGCTCTTACTGTCAGGAAGTTCTTCCTAATGTTTAGGTGGAATCTTCTTTCTTGTAGTTTGAATCCATTGCCCCGTGTCCGCTTCTCCTGGAGCAGCAGAAAACAACCTTTCTCCCTCCTCCTCTATATGACATCCTTTGATATATTTGAACATGGCTATCGTATTTTATATATTTGAACATGTCTATCATATTTCTAGCAACTGGTTTTCGGGAGCGTTGCTGCCTCCAACTTTGGAGGTGGAGCATAGCCACCCTGGCTAGTAGCCATCGATAACCTTCTCCCCCCTCCCCAATGAATTTGACCCATGTTCTTCAAAAGCCACACCTTGATCCAAGCCATCGCTGCCTGCTGCTGGAGGAGCAGGTTCCATAGTTTTAACAATGCACCGCACGAATCTTAGAACTGTAGGGACCACGAGGGTTGTCTAGTAGTCCAACCTCCTGCAAGGCAGGAAATTTGCCCAACGTGGGGCTCGAACCCAGGACCCTCAGATCATGCTTTTACCAACTGAGCTACCCAGAGAGCCAAGAAGTCTGTCCTTTCATCTGACCCGAACATTCCAGGAGTTCTAGAGTTACGAATGTGGCCATTTTTCCATGCCAGGCATCTATAAACCTCGTGTCATTTCGCCTCTTAACTCGCCTTTTCTCCAAACATGAAGACTCCCCCAGCGCCGCAGCCATGCAGCGTCTCCTCCCGAAATGCTGGCGCATTTTGCGCTTGGCTGCGGTTTGGGGAAGCCCTGCAAAGTTGCTGCTGCAGTCTAGCCCTGAAGTTGAATAGTTGGACAGAGGGCTGTGTTGTACCACTGCAGAAGACTTCTTTCCTTCCTTCCTTCCTTCCTTCTTTTCAAAGGGGATGAGAGAAAAGATCAGGGACATATACGGTAAAATAAAAAATAGGCCCCAATATGTTACAGACAAGTAAAAAAAAAAAGGGGGGGGGTCCGTAACGGCTGGAGACAAATGGCTTAGCCAAAGCAGGGTGTTTGAAGTGTGTTTTCACAACAGACGTTTTATAAAAATTATGAATGGCATAGAGTGGATTTATCCCCTCTTCCTCTAATGCCTTGGCCACAGTTCGGCCTGCTGAAACTGGCCAGCAAGAATTTTTCAGAACCAGACGAAAAGAAAACTCTCTTCTTCACCCAAGTGTAAATTGCAGAGGCGAAAAAAGGTGGGTGGTCTGAACCCTGTGTGTTTTTTTTCCCCCGCTGCGTTTTTGGAGAGTGATGGACGACTGCGTTTTCCCCCCTTCTTCCTTTCCCCACTCTGTACTCTTAAGCAGGAACGCAAATCCTCTAAACATTTGGAACTTCTTATAAACAGCCCGGGCGCGGAGAGGACGAGCACGCCCGGGGACGCTGGTTCCTTCATGTCCTTTGCAATACTAATATTTATCTTGGTCCTGCTGCCGCTGCCGCTGGCTGGTTGTGTTTCCTGGGCGCGAGATGGCTGTGTTTTTTTTGCGGGGAGGGCTTTGTCAGTTTCCTGGCAAGGGGTGAAGATGCTGAAGTTCAACGCCTTGTGTGGAAAGGCTTTGCTCTCGCCACCCCCAAGATCGCTTGTTTCCACACCATGCTTTGTGTCAAGCCAGCAGAGCAGAAGAACCTCTGAAGACATCTAACTTGGCTGTGGTGGGTTAGGAACGTAGATGTCGGAATCCTTGGGCCACCTACACTGGTAGCAGCTCCTCCAACAGACATCCCCAGTCCTACACAGAACCGTAGAACTCTGGAGTTGGAAGGGACCCCCAAGGGTCATCTAGTCCAACCCCCTGCGATGCAGGAATCTCAGCTAAGGCATCCATGACAAGTGGCCATCCAACCTCTGCTTAAAAACGTCCGCAAGGAAGGGGAGATGCCACCACCTTCCTGGGAGGGTTTTAAGCAGAGTCCGTTCCACCGCCAAACAGCTCCTACTGCCAGATCATAAGGTCGGCGGTTCGAATCCCCGTGACGGGGTGAGCTCCTGTTGCGCTGTCCCAGCTTCTGCCCACCTAGCAGTTTGAAAGCACGCCGGTGCAATGAGATAAATAGGTACCGCTGCGGCGGGAAGGTAAACGGCGTTTCCGCGCGCTCTGGTTTCCGTTGCGCCAGAAGCGGTTTAGTCCTGCTGGCCACATGACCCGGAAAGCTGTCTGCGGACAAACGCCGTCTCCCTCGACCTGAAAGCGAGATGAGTGCCGCAACCCCATAGTCGCCTTGGACTGGACTTAACCGTCCAGGGGCACTTTACCTTTTTACCTTTACTGCCTGAAAGCTTTTCCTGATGTTTAGTCAGTATCTCCTTTCTTGTAACTTGAAGTCGCTGCTTCGGGTCCGACCCTCCAGAGCAGGAGAAAACAAGCATAGTTTGATGAAGATGGCCATTATTATTATTATTATTAATATTAGACAAAGCCACTTCTGGTGAACCAGAGCAGCGCACGGAAACGCCATTTACCTTCCTGCCAGAGCGGTACCTATTTATCTACTTGCACTTTGACGTGCTTTCGAACTGCTAGGTGGGCAGGAGCTGGGACCGAGCAACGGGAGCTCACCCCGTCATTGCGGGGATTCGAACCGCCGACCTTCTGACCGGCAAGCCCTAGGCTCTGTGGTTTAACCCAGATATGATAGTCATCTTCAAATATCCGAAGGGCTGTCACATGGAAGAGGGAACATGCTTTGCTTTCTCCTGCTCTGGAGGGTAAGGACTCGAACCCGTGGCTTCGAGTTACAAGGAAGGAGATTCCGGCTAAACATCAGGAAGAACTTCCTGACAACAAGAACTGCTCCATAATGGAACGGTCTCCCTCGGGAGGTTGTAGACTCTCCTTCCTTGGAGGTTTTTAAACAGGTTGGATGGCCATCTGTCATGGATGCTTAAGTTGAGATTCCTGCATTACAGGGGGTTGGACTAGATCAGGGGTCCCCAAACTAAGGCCCGGGGGCCAGACGCGGGCCAATCGCCTTCTAAATCCGGCCTGCGGACGGTCCGGGAATCAGCATGTTTTTACATGAGTAGAATGTGTCCTTTTATTTAAAATGCATCTCTGGGTTATTTGTGGGGCCTGCCTGGTGTTTTTACATGAGTAGAATGTGTGCTTTTATTTAAAATGCATCTCTGGGTTATTTGTGGGGCATAGGAATTCGTTCATATTTTTTTTTCAAAATATAGTCCGGCCCCCCACAAGGTCTGAGGGACAGTGGACCGGCCCCTTGCTGAAAAAGTTTGCTGACCCCTGGACTCAGTAGATGACTCTTGGGGTCTTTCCCAACTCTATGGTTCTATGATATATATATCTGAAGGGCTGAGTAGGTCAATTGGATGCGACTTGGGTGTTTTTAACCCTTTTTCGGAGTGTGTGTGTATGCAATGAGCTTTCTTTTCCTTGTACCTTGGTTGCTTTCGATTTAACGATCATTGGCAATATATCACGCCCGCCGCCCGCCATTGGGAAATAAAAAAAAAAAAGCAAAACCTCCCCCCCCCCGTTTCTTATGCAGATGGGGAGTTGCGGGAATTATAACTAAAAATTAAAGCGGGTGGCTGAGGTTTTGCAAGGTACCGAAAGAGGAAGGGGAACTCCTCTCCTACCACATTTAAAAACAAAACAAAAAACGCCCAGCGCCAACAAAAGTGCAATTTCTGTTTGCCTTTTGTGAGCGAGAACTAGGGGGGGGGGGAAGTTTTGTGGATTGGTACATCTCAGTTGGGGTGGTGAGCAAACAGGATGAGGCCTCGCTAGGAGGAGACTTACCGGAAAGTTCCCCTTGCAACCTTCTCGGTTCTTTTGGTGCAGAGAAAGCAGTTGGCAGGCATCTCCTCCCGAGGTTGGGACCCAGGTCCGTGTTGCGGCATTTCGGGAAGATAACTTAGGTAGCCCCCTTTCTGACGTCCCCTTCCTCTTCTCTGTCCTTTTCCTTACTGACCCGCCCTGATGCTATGTGTTCTGCGTGTGGACGTTGCGTTTGTTTTTTGCGGATAGATCAGGTGCTGTTTGGAGCACAGGTGCGAAAACAGTCCCCGCCTACGAAAGAAAAATCGGAATTGTTTCAGGGGCATGTTCCTTGGCTGGGTGCGGGTGGACCTGCCACTCACCACTTCTCCTTTCCCCAAATCTTAAAATTCAGCTCTCTGCATTCCCGCATCAGTTTCGCTGCGGGACTTTTCAAGTCCTCGCGAAAATTCGGCGGCGTTTGAAGTCCTGGTTTCTCCTTTTTGAACCGGGGAGGGAGCGTAGTTCAGGGACGGAGCATCCGCTTTGTGTGCAGAAGGTCAGAACCCCAGCATATCCAAGTAAGAGTGAGAAAGTCTCCTGCCTGAAACCCTGGAAAGCTTCTGCCAGTCAGTGCAGGCAAGACCAATGCTCTGACTCAGGCTAAGCCATCTCCTTGTATCCCTCCTAAAATTCTGCCCAAAGGCACATTTTTGCAAAGCAATTTCCCCTTTGCAGAATGCATTTTTGGGGGGGCGGGTGCAATTTGCATTGAATGTGTGCATTGCATTGAATATTAAAAGATAAACATCGCTCCTCTTGGAGCAAAGCCATAGAAAACAAGATGACGAGCATAGGTTTACATCCAGTTTACCTGTGTTCACATAGTTAGTCAAGCAGAGGCTAATGGCTATCGAGAGGCAAAATGACTTAAGTAAAGTCCCTCTTTTTTTAACCCCAGAGGAGCGGAGATACTTACAACTCCCAGCTAGGTATTTTACTCAGCTCGAGGTCCCATCCCACAGAAGGGCGTTCACACTGGCCCGAAATCATGTCCTGCCATCTGCCGTATTGGATGGGAGGTATAGGGGGGTTCCTTTGGGCGACAGACTCTGTCCATGCGACTCCGGAGAAGTAGAGACTACAGACCACGTACTTCTCCGTTGCTGCTTTTATAGGGCTTTACGGAATGAACTTATCTCTCCGCTATTATGTGAGTCTCCTGGTTGTCCCGAAGAACACTACGCCCATTGGCTCCTCTCAGATGCCAACCCTAAGGTCACAGCTGCGGTGGCAAAGTTCTGTGCTGTCGCTATTAAGCTTCGGTCCACACAAATAGCCTGGAGAAGAGAAGGTTAAGGGGTGATAGGATAGCCATGTTCAAATATATAAAAGGATGTCATATAGAGGAGGGTGAAAGGTTGTTTTCTGCTGCTCCAGAGAAGCGGACACGGGGCAATGGATTCAAACTACAAGAAAGAAGATTCCACCTAAACATTAGGAAGAACTTCCTGACAGTAAGAGCTGTTGGACAGTGGAATTTGCTGCCAAGGAGTGTGGTGGAGTCTCCTTCTTTGGAGGTCTTTAAGCGGAGGCTTGACAGCCATCTGTCAGGAATGCTTTGATGGTGTTTCCTGCTTGGCAGGGGGTTGGACTGGATGGCCCTTGGGGTCTCTTCCAACTCTATGATTCTATGAAATAGGTGGCTCCTGATCCTTCTTTTGATTTAAGTATTATAATAATCTGAATTGTTGATTCTTTTAATTAATTTCTAAATTTATTCTTTTAAAGCAATAATTATTAATTTTAATGTACTTTAATTTTAAGACGGCCAACCCCTTTTTAGATCAAATCTCAGATCAATTTTAAATTGCATTTATTATTGATTCTGTAGGTGTCTTTTGTTGTGTGTGTGTGTGTGTGCTGGTCGTCGACCGTAATAAAGTACTACCTGTACTACTGCATTGAATGTGCATTTCCCCCTAGTATACTGTATTCACATTGCGAATACCTTGCCTGCTTGGAGAATGATAATTGCAAAATCCCGACAATGGCTGTATTTCATTTTGCATATTGTTTCGGAAGGTGTGTGGAGTAACCACGATACTGCCTCGAGCTTCCTCCCCACTTCCCTTTTAATATTTATTTTTTTTCTAACGCTTTTCTTCCAAATTATTAAAGATCAAACCGAATCCTTTTAATACGATGTCTTAAAAGCTGGTTTCCGGCTCCTGTTCTAAACATGCGTCAATCATTTTTTCCTCCCGTGGACGAATCGTTTATTTAGTGTCCGGTTGTCATCCTTCACTTGCAGTTAAACCATTCTTCCAGCTGCCCTCTTTTTTCCTCCTTACAAACAGCACCTCTGCTGCATCTTACAAATTTAAAATCCAGTTTGCACATACATTTTAGTTCATGGGTAGGCAAGTTAAGGCCCGGGGGCCGGATGTGGCCCAATCGCCTTTGAAATCCGGTCTACGGACGGTCCAGGAATCAGCGTGTTTTTACATGAGTAGAATGTTTGCTTTTATTTAAAATGGATCTCTGGGTTATTTGTGGGCCATAGGAATGCGTTCATTCCCACCACCACCCCTCTAAAATATAGTCCGGCCCCCCACAAAGTCTGAGGGACAGTGGACCGGCCCCCAGCTGAAAAAGTTTGCTGACCCTTGTTTCCAGACCTGGTGTGCTGGGAGATTTCATTGTTTGGTTCCCTGCAGTATTTATCTGGATGGCATACAGTCAAATTCCATTCCTTCCACTGTTTTCAGAGTAGCATACGAACAAACCTCAGCCTCTCCGCTTCCCTTTGAGACCTTACAGCCCAAATCGTGCCGCTCCCTTTGCCTCGACCCCGATTCCGTTTCTTTCATTTTATTGACCTATTAAAAAAAAATAGCTATATATCGCTGCTCGTAAACATCAAGCAGAGTGGTTTATAACAATTTTACAGAAAACCGTACAGTAAAAACCACATTAAAATTAGAAATCGGCTAATTAGGCCTGACGGAATGGGAAAGTTCCTGGCAGGCAATAGCTAAAATGCAATATCTAGTGGCAGAGTGTTCCACAGGACTTTCCCACGGAAGGCTCTTTCTGTTGTTGTTAAATGAGTATTGCAGGGGGTTGGGCTAGATGACCCTTGGGACCCTTCCAACTCTATGATTTTATGACTCACCCCTTATAAACCCAGTCAGCCTTGGGACCCTTCCAACTCTATGATTTTATGAGCCTCACCAACTTGGGGGACGGCCGGTAATTCTCCTGCAGTTAATCTCGAGGATCTTTCTTCCTTCAGAAATGCAGTTTTTAACTTGATGCAAATTGAATGGATCAGATTAATCGACCACAACTTTGTAGATTAACCAGCCGGAACTTGTGTGGTTAACCAGTTAATGACCAGGTCGCTGGCCCTCTTCCAATTCCATGCAAATTAACTACTGGGCTAAGTTCAAGGCACCGGTTTTGATTTAAAGGTAAAGGTAAAGGGGCCCCTGACCGTTAGGTCCAGACAGTCAAAGGCGACTCTGGGGTTGCGGCGCTCATCTCGCTTTCAGGCCGAGGGAGCCGGCGTTTGTCCGCAGACAGCTTTCCAGGTCATGTGGCCAGCATGACTAAGCCGCTTCTGGGAGAACCAGAGCAGTGCACAGAAATGCCGTTTACCTTCCCGCCAGAGCTGTACCTATTTATCTACTTGCACTTTGACGTGCTTTCGAACTGCTAGGTGGGCAGGAGCTGGGACAGAGCAACGGGAGCTCACCCGTCATTGCGGGGATTCGAACCGCCGACCTTCTGATCGGCAAGCCCAAGAGGCTCAGTTGTTTAGACCACAGCGCCACCCGCGTCTCTTGGTTTTGACGTAGAAAACTCCAAAACACCAGGGAATCAGGGTACCTGCAAGGTGGACTCACCCCTTATAAACCCAGTGAGCCACTGCGATTTGCAGGTAAGGGGCCATTGCATCAGGAAGTGCCTTGTGCACAATGTAGGAAGCCGGTCTTTCAGGAAACGTTTCCGAATACGAATTGCCAGAAACTCCAGGAAGGGAGAGAGTTCCTCTTCTTGCACTTATGTTCTTGCTTGAGAGTTCACCAGAAGCGGCATCTGGTTTGTTACTGTGAGAACAGGACATAGGACTCGATGGGCTATTGGCCTGACCCACCGGCCTCTAATTGTGGATTCTGAGCGGTTCCGATGAGTGGGAAATAATTTACGGCGGGTGGGCAGAGCTCCTACGGATGGCAGTGGAAACATTCGCTAACAGCTCCATATAGGCGCCCAGGTGTCTAATCTCAGCCCAGGTATTTGCTTTCCTTCCCCATGGGCATCCTCTCAGGTCCTATGATCCCCATGGGATCCCTCGCCTTGCCAGCTATGTATGGGTCCTGGAAGCTAGATGATAGATGTTTATTCGGCATTTGCGCCCATCATACAACACAAAACAGAACAAACAAACGAGAATCAAATAAAACAACGGCACCGTACAAGCTGCAAATAAGGTAACACAACTCACAAGGACCAGTATTAACATTTCCGTAAAAACGTATCTCAGAGAAATTTTAAAGTTAAAATTTAGGCATCAAGACTAAAATCAGTGTCTAATTTTGTTTTGGAAAACATATTTATAATTATCAATAATCTTTTTTTTTTGATTGATTGATTTTATTATTTCAATTGGTGTGTTGCTTTTCCATGTAAATGCGGCTAAAGCGTCTCGCGGCAAAAATACAAATCAAGTATATCATTACAACAACAGTCTAAATGCTAAAACATAATATGGCCATATAAATAAATAAATTCATTCTGATAATGCGGATATTACCATATAAATAAATAAATTCATTCTGATAATGCGGATATTACAACATATTAAATTGATTATAAAATAAACTTTCAATCATCGAAATGTTAGTTACAATAAAATAAACCATAATCAGATGTGAGAAACATTTCCAATGCATTTGGATAGTAAGAGTGATATAACCAGCAAGCGGTGTTATAACAAATAAAGTGCATAGCACTTCTTTCACAGAGCTTAAAAATTAAAGTGCACTCAGTTCCTTTTTTATAGATATATTTTTTTATTTTTCCATTGCATAATTATAATTCACCAGAAGTAAGAAAAATCAAATTAACAAATATCAAATCAATAAGTGTCTTATCCAGCCATGTATACAAACCTATTCAAACCTGTACAGAAATTTAATAAAATTACATACAGTACTCTTATCAATAATTGGCTAACATCCCATTTCGTCTCTTATACAAAATAACGGCTGTTGGGAATCTAGCAATCTGTAGAGTTATATAAGGGTCCACATCTTGTAAACCCAAGCAAGACGTAGGTCAACTGGCTTATCAGCAATGGACTGAATTATTGGATTTAATATACTGGCACGGATCGAACTGTACATAGGGCAATTGAACATTACATGCTGTAGAGATTCAGTTGATTTATTTTCACAGGCACACATGGGAGAACCTTGGCCCTTAGTAAATCTGCGGATCCATCATCCTGGAACGCTTCTGTGACCAAGTCTCTGGTTTCCCTGTTCTGCTGAAACTTGATCTCGCACCATCTCTTCCTGGGTCCCTCCTCCTCGGGGAAGGGGGCTGAACTTGGGCATTTTTCTTACCAAACCTCCTGCGTATCAAAAAGACAGATTACCCGTGTGCATGCTTCTCATCGGGGTGGGGTCTTTTCCGTCTGGTCTGAGATCGGTAAGGGGGGGACCCCCATCTCGCGTCCCGCCACGATGGTCTGGTGCATCTGCTTTCTCTCCGAGGAGGAGAAAAACGCCGTCGCCATAGATAAAGAAATCAACCGGCTTCTCCAGGAGCAGAAGAAGCGAGATCGGTGGGAGCTGAAGCTACTTTTGCTCGGTGAGTAAAGACTCCTCGGACAAGGAGCTGCTAGCTAGGTGGGGGGGGGACCCTTGAGGCTTGGGTGATGGGCTCGGAGCATGAACTAGCAAGAACTACAGGTGAAATTCGAAAAATTAGAATATCGTGGAAAGGTTCATTTCTTTCAGTAATTCAACTTAAAAGGTGAAACTAATATATGAGATAGACTCATGACATGCAAAGCGAGATATGTCAAGCCTTTATTTGTTATAATTGTGATGATTATGGCGTACAGCTGATGAGAACCCCAAATTAACAATTTCAACTTTGGGGTTTTCATCAGCTGTGCGCCATAATCATCACAATTATAACAAGCAAAGGCTTGACATATCTCGCTTTGCATGTCATGAGTCTATCTCATATATTAAACTCCAGTAGCTAATGAAAACAATCGCTTACATAAATGGACTTTTCCATGATATTCACCTGTAATTATGATACGATAATCTTTATTGTCATTGTCCCACACAGAACAACGAAATTGAAAAACTTCATCAGACATGCAAAACCAACAAGCCTACTACCCTAAAAAGCCTATCGGCTCATTCCCCATCCCATCTATGCATAATAATTAGCCACCTAAACTTTAATGTTGTTGTTGTTCAGTCGTTCAGTCGTGTCCGACTCTTCGTGACCCCATGGACCAGAGCACGCCAGGCACACCTATCCTTCACTGCCTCCTGCAGTTTGGTCAGACTCATGTTAGTAGCTTCGAGAACACTGTCCAACCATCTCGTCCTCTGTCGTCCCCTTCTCCTTGTGCCCTCCATCTTTCCCAACATCAGGGTCTTTTCCAGGGAGTCTTCTCTTCTCATGAGGTGGCCAAAGTATTGGAGCCTCAGCTTCAGGATCTGTCCTTCCAGTGAGCACTCAGGGCTGATTTCCTTCAGAATGGATAGGTTTGATCTTCTTGCAGTCCATGGGACTCTCAAGAGTCTCCTCCAGCACCATAATTCAAAAGCATCAATTCTTCGGCGATCAGCCTTCTTTATGGTCCAGCTCTCACTTCCATACATCACTACTGGGAAAACCATAGCTTTAACTATACGGACCTTTGTCGGCAAGGTGATGTCTCTGCTTTTTAAGATGCTGTCTAGGTTTGTCATTGCTTTTCTCCCAAGAAGCAGGCGTCTTTTAATTTCATGACTGCTGTCACCATCTGCAGTGATCATGGAGCCCAAGAAAGTAAAATCTCTCACTGCCTCCATTTCTTCCCCTTCTATTTGCCAGGAGGTGATGGGACCAGTGGCCATGATCTTAGTTTTTTTGATGTTGAGCTTCAGACCATATTTTGCGCTCTCCTCTTTCACCCTCATTAAAAGGTTCCATCAACTTGGTTTGCCATTCTTCCCTGGCTGGAATTGTTTCTTCCTTCCATCACTGGGTTTATAACATCCGTGCGGCTGTTGACGCATACATAAAAAGTATTTTCTGGTCCCTTGGAATCTCAGTACCTATAATTCCTAACAAAAAAGCTTCTGGTTTTTAAACAAAGGTTATTTAAAACATTTTTTTAATTTCATTATATATCATCTCCCGGAAAGCTTTTGTTGCTTTACGAGTCCACCACATATGATAGAAGGTATCTTCTTTTTCTTTAGATTCCCAGCAGGTATTTGTACTTGTTCTATACATTTTTGCTAACTTAGGTTAAGGTAAAGGGACCCCTGACCATTAGGTCCAGTCGCGGATGACTCTGGGGTTGCGGCGCTCATCTCGCTTTACTGGCCGAGGGAGCCGGCGTACAGCTTCCGGGTCATGTGGCCAGCATGACTAAGCCGCTTCTGGCGAACCAGAGCAGCGCACGGAAACGCCGTTTACCTTCCCGCCGGAGCGGTACCTATTTATCTACTTGCACTTTGACGTGCTTTCGAACTGCTAGGTTGGCAGGAGCAGGGACCGAGCAATGGGAGCTCACCCCGTCATTGCGGGGATTCGAACCGCCGACCTTCTGATCGGCAAGCCCTAGGCTCTGTGGTTTAACCCACAGCACCACCTGCATCCCTCACTTTTCCTTAGGATGCTCCTGTTTTCATTGGAGAAATGTTGGAGGGGGTGGAGTTATCGAACCCCCGAGTCCCAGAGGGAAGTTTTTCTTTTAATGTTTAATGTTTTATTAAGTCTTTATATATGTTGGAACTTGAAGCTGCCTAACTTACTACGAACCAAATACCATCGGTACATCGGACCCTAGTTTTCATACTGCCCCCCCTTTGAGGGTTTTTTTTTAAAAAAAGAAAAACAAATAAGCGGTGTATTTGTTTATCTCTCTCTCTCTATCTATCTATCTATATTACGAAATGAAGGAAAAATAAGGGCTGTGTGTATATATGTGTTTCTCTTTTTTAGGTACTGGAGAGAGTGGGAAAAGTACCTTCATCAAACAGATGAGAATAATCCATGGCTTGGGTTATACGGAGGAAGACCGCAAAGAATTTGCTAAGGTGGTTTATCAGAACATCTTCATGTCCATCCAGGCTATGGTCAGGGCTATGGAGATTCTCCAGATCTCCTATGCCCAGCCGGAAAATGCGGTGAGTATCCCCACGGCATGGGAAGAGTGAGACCAAAGCATTGAGGTTGGATCCTGGTATGACAGAAATACTGTCTTTGGGGGGGACAGGGGCCAGGCGGGTGTGGGGGACTCCCAGGTCCTGAATGGGGTAACTGTGCCTCTGCAGGACCAGGTGCGCAGCCTGGGAGTCATTTTGGACTCACCGCTGTCCATGGAGGCGCAGGTCAATTCTGTGTCCAGGGCGGCTGTCTCCATCTGGTACGCAGGATGAGACCCTCGCTGCCCGCAGACTGTCTGGCCAGAGTGGTGCATGCTCTGGTTATCTCCTGCTTGGACTACTTAGAAACTACAACTAATCGAGAAAGCGGCAGCTAGACTGGGGACTGGAAGAGACCAGTCGAATCAAAATAAATACAGCTGTGCCTTGGTTTATGAACTTAATCCGTTACGGGAGTCCGTTCTTAAACCAAGGCGTGCTTTCCCATAGCAGCGGGGGACTCAATTTACAAATGGAACACACTCAACAGGAAGCGAAACATGTTCTTATTCCAAGGCAAAGTTCACAAACCAAAACACCTACTTCTGGGTTTGCAGCGTTCTTAATCCAAGTTGTTCATAAACTAAGCTCCAGTTACAGGTAGGTAGCCATGTTGGTCTTCCATAGTCAAAACAAAACAAAATAAAAAAATTCCTTCCAGTAGCACCTTAGAGACCAACTAAGTTTGTTCTTGGTATGAGCTTTCGTGTGCATGCACACTTCTTCAGATACACACGAAAGCTCATACCAAGAACAAACTTAGTTGGTCTCTAAGGTGCTACTGGAAGGTATTTTTTTATAAACTAAGCTGTTCTTAAACCACTGCAACAACAGTAATATTAAATTACGTTTTTCTCTCTGCTTCTAGCAAAATGCTCAGCTGCTGATGGCTGTGGATACTTACAAAATGAAGGAGATGGATGCTCGCCATGCAAGGATGATCAAAAGCCTGTGGAGAGATGCCGGGATTCGAACCTGCTACCAGAGGCGAAGCGAGTACCATTTGCTGGATTCCACTTTCTAGTGAGCGCATTTGCGTCTGCCGCTTAAGGACGGGCAAATCTGTCGGGTTTCGTGGGTGGTGGGTTGCACCCAGTCTTAACCTACTCAGAGTAGACGCATTTGGGAGAAGACTCCCTGGAAAAGACCCTGATGTTGGGAAAGATGGAGGGCACAAGGAGAAGGGGATGACAGAGGACGAGATGGTTGGACAGTGTTCTCGAAGCTACCAACATGAGTCTGACCAAACTGCGGGAGGCAGTGAAAGATAGGCGTGCCTGGCGTGCTCTGGTCCATGGGGTCACGAAGAGTCGGACACGACTGAACGACTGAACAACAACAACCTTAGAGACCAACTAAGTTTGTTCTGGGTATAAGCTTTCGTGTGCATGTATCTGAAGAAGTGTGCATGCACACGAAAGCTTATACCCAGAACAAACTTAGTTGGTCTCTAAGGTGCTACTGGATAATTTTTTAAATTTTTAAATTTAATCATTAACTGTTCGGCTCTCTGCAGCTCTTGCTTAGCTTCGACAGGCGTGCCACGCTACGCAGGACACCTTCAGACACATCACAAAGTTATCCTCCCGTTTCCATGTCCAGTTTAAACTATTATCCTCAACGTGCCTTTGCAGCTTCCTGTCCAACCTGGACCGCATTGCAGCGGCAGGGTACGTGCCGAGCCCTCAGGACATCCTGCGGACGCGGGTGCCGACGACGGGCATCAACGAGTACTGCTTTTCGATGCAGAAGGTGAGGCTCAGGTGAGCATAACGGGCAGCGGGATCTGAACTCGTGCAGCCTTGATGGCTTCGACTGGCCGGCTAAACCAGGTGAGAGATGCCAATGGGTCCGTAGTTGATCTCTGCTGAAATGAGTGTAGCGGCAAATTCGTAAGGGCAAAGTCCCTTTGTGATGGTCAAAACATAGCCCTATCTCATGGCCCCCTTCTAAGATTATAGAACTTAATTGGAGGCCCTTCTACATGTGCCTCCCCCACGAGAATAACCTTAGTTGGGTAAGGTAAAGGTAAAGGTAACCCTGACAGTTAGGTCCAGTTGCGGACGGCTCTGGGGTTGCGGCGCTCATCTCTCTTTACTGGCCGAGGGAGCTGGCGTTTGAGAGCCAGTGTGGTGTAGTGGTTAAGAGCGGTAGACTCGTAATCTGGTGAACCGGGTTCGCGTCTCCGCTCCTCCACATGCAGCTGCTGGGTGACCTTGGGCTAGTCACACTTCTCTGAAGTCTCTCAGCCCCACTCACCTCACAGAGTGTTTGTTGTGCGGGGAGGAAGGGAAAGGAGAATGTTAGCCGCTTTGAGACTCCTTCGGGTAGTGATAAAGCGGGATATCAAATCCAAACTCTTCTTCTTCTTCTTCTTCTTGTCCGCAGACAGCTTCCAGGTCTTGTGGCCAGCATGACTAAGCCGCTTCTGGCGAACCAGAGCAGCGCACAGAAACAACATTGTGTGTTTAATTTTTATTAAATTATCTGTTTTACAATTTAAAATCTTCATTTAAACCACAGAGCCTAGGGCTTGCCGATCAGAAGGTCGGCAGTTCGAATCCCCGCAATGACGGGGTGAGCTCCCGTTGCTCAGTCCCTGCTCCTGCCAACCTAGCAGTTCGAAAGCACGTCAAAGTGCAAGTAGATAAATAGGTACCGCTCCGGCGGGAAGGTAAACGGTGTTTCCGTGCGCTGCTCTGGTTCGCCAGAAGCGGCTTAGTCATGCTGGCCACATGACCCGGAAGCTGTACGCCGGCTCCCTTGGCCAATAAAGCAAGATGAGTGCCGCAACTCCAGAGTCGTCCACGACTGGACTTAACGGTTAGGGGTCCCTTTACCTTTACCTTTAAGACTTCCCTTCTTCTCTTTCCATGGTTCATTTGGCATATCATAAATCCCTGCATATTTTACAAAAACTAAACCATTCAGTATTCCATTACAGTGGTACCCCGTGTTACGCACGCGATCCGTTCCGGATTGCGCTACGTAACACGGGCGTGCTTAACTCGAACGCCCCCCCCCAAAAACCCCGAAAACCCGGAAGTAGCGCGATTTGAGCGCTTCTGCACATGTGCGAAGTGCGCAGAAGCGTTCCGCGCATCCGGGGGTCACGCGCAAATGCTTCCGGGTTGCAGGCATTCTTAACTCGAACATCTAGGAGTCTTGGTAGACCACAAACTTGACATGAGTCAACAGTGTGATGCAGCAGCTAAAAAAGCCAATGCAATTCTGGGCTGCATCAATAGGAGTATAGCGTCTAGATCAGTGTTTTTCAACCACTGTTCCGTGGCACACTAGTGTGCCGCGAGATGTTGCCTGGTGTGCCGTGGGAAAAATTGAAAAATTCAAGAGAATTACTTTATATATAGTCAATATAGGCACAGAGTTAATTTTTTTAACATTTTCTAATGGTGGTGTGCCTCGTGATTTTTTTCATGAAACAAGTGTGCCTTTGCCCAAAAAAGGTTGAAAAACACTGGTCTAGATCAAGGGAGGTAATAGTACCACTATATTCTGCTCTGGTCAGACCTCACCTGGAATACTGTGTCCAGTTCTGGGCACCACAGTTCAAGAAGGATACTGACAAGCTGGAACGTGTCCAGAGGAGGGCAACCAAAATGGTCCAAGGCCTGGAAACGATGCCTTATGAGGAACGGCTTAGGGAGCTGGGTATGTTTAGCCTGGAGAAGAGAAGGTTAAGGGGTGATATGATAGCCATGTTCAAATATATCAAAGGATGTCATATAGAGGAGGGAGAAAGGTTGTTTTCTGCTGCTCCAGAGAAGCGGACACGGGGCAATGGATTCAAACTACAAGAAAGAAGATTCCACCTAAACATTAGGAAGAACTTCCTGACAGTAAGAGCTGTTGGACAGTGGAATTTGCTGCCAAGGAGTGTGGTGGAGTCTCCTTCTTTGGAGGTCTTGAAGCGGAGGCTTGACAGCCATCTGTCAGGAATGCTTTGATGGTGTTTCCTGCTTGGCAGGGGGTTGGACTGGATGGCCCTTGGGGTCTCTTCCAACTCTAGGATTCTAGGATTCTATGATCCGCAACCCAGGGTGTGTGCAACCCGGGGTATGACTGTACCGCATCCATCGAAACTTATTTGCACTGTTGAATTTATCGTAATGCTTCCAAGGTTTTCAGGTGTACACAACCCCCTTCCCCCATATATTCAATAAACGTTTTCCAATCTTCTCTAAACATATGTTCTTATTCTATATGTTAGGTCTGCAAGCTGCGCATATTCCATCAGTTTATGTTGCCGTTCTTCTTTGGTTGGGACCTCACTCGTTTTCCGTTTTTGGGCTAAGAAATCACGGGCCGCAATAGCGGCATACATAAATAACCTTTTTTTGACACTTTTTAAATATACCGTATTTTTCGCTCCATAAGACACACTTTTTTCCTCCTAAAAAGTAAGGGGAAATATCTGTGCGTCTTATGGAGCGAATGGTGGTCCCTGGAGCTGAATTGCCCAGGGGCCAAAAGAGGATCATGCTTTTTATTTTACAAAGAGAAAAGGGGGTGTTGAAAGGACCCCGCTCAGCAGCTGATCAGCAAGAGATCGGGAGAGAGATAAGAGTCCCGGCTCCCTTTCAGCCCCGCCCTCCATTGTTGAATGTGCTGCAGAGGGAGGTTGTTTGTTTCCCCAGCGACATGTGACTGGCTGATTAGATTATCTGTCTGGAAACTGTAGAAAAGGCTCCCTTTCCTTTAGAAGCTGCAGAAATGTGAGTTGAACCCCATAAAAACGGGGCTTTTCCTCTTTGCTTTTCCCCCTTTGCAAAAGGAGCTTTGCTTTTCCCCCTTTGCAAAAAAAGCTGCAAAACTTTTAGCTGATCCTCAAAAAACCAGGGCTTTTCCCTTTGCAAAAAAGCTGCAAAACTTTTAGCTGATCCTCAAAAAAACAGGGCTTTTCCCTTTGCAAAAAAGCTGCAAAACTTTTAGCTGATCCTCAAAAAAACAGGGCTTTTCCCTTTGCAAAAAAAGCTGCAAAACTTTTAGCTGATCCTCAAAAAAAACAACAGGGCTTTTAGAAGGAGGAAAACCAGAAAAATATTTTTTTTTCTTGTTTCCTCCTCTAAAAACGAGGTGCGTCCTATGGTCCGGTGCGCCCTATGGAGCAAAAAATACGGTATATACAATTTCTACATCGGTTTCATTGGGGCAGGGGTGGAGGTTACCTTAAACCCAGCAGCGTAAATATCTGTAGCCGCCTAGAAGCAAAAAACAACAACGTGATCTCCCTTCCTGAATCTTTGCAGGATCGTTGATGTAGGCGGGCAGAGGTCGGAGCGCCGCAAGTGGATCCACTGCTTCGAGAAAGTGATCGCCCTCATCTACTTGGCTTCTCTCAGTGAATATGACCAATCTCTGGAGGAGAACACAAGCGAAGTAAAGAGGGTTTTTTAAAAAATTTTTTTTTTAAAAAAATGCATGTACGTTTCTCTGCACGCGTGTTTGTGTGTGTGTGTGTGTGTGTGTGTGTGTGTGCTGAAATCAGGTTTTAAGGTCACAAGAAGAGCAGGCCAAGGGTGGGAGTCCCGCAGTTCTGCTTCCTGTGGCAGAGAGTTCCCCAGTTCGATTTGTAGACGAGGTGTCGCAACTCCCGGCAAATCGAACCTACCTCACTCCAAGGCCGAAGTTGGGCACTGAGGGCAAACTGCTGCCTGGCCAGGTCGAGAAGCGACTCTGTCCAGGTTTAAAAACTGGCAAGGGCCTCTAAGCATTAGATTTTTATGCATTAAAAGAAGAAAAAAGATTGAATTTCGCCTCCATCCCTACCTGAAATAAACCCTATACTTCTAAGTACATGTACAGGTGAAAACTCAAAAAATTAGAATATCGTGGGAAAGTCCATTTATGTAAGCAATTGTTTTCATTAGCTACTGGAGTTTAATATATGAGATAGACTCATGACATGCAAAGCGAGATATGTCAAGCCTTTGCTTGTTATAATTGTGATGATTATGGCGCACAGCTGATGAAAACCCCAAAGTTGAGATTGTTAATTTGGGGTTCTCATCAGCTGTACGCCATAATCATCACAATTATAACAAATAAAGGCTTGACATATCTCGCTTTGCATGTCATGAGTCTATCTCACATATTAGTTTCACCTTTTAAGTTGAATTACTGAAAGAAATGAACCTTTCCACGATATTCTAATTTTTCGAGTTTCACCTGTATGCTGATTTAAGCTTCTCATGTCCTTTGGGAAGGGGAAAGGTAGCGTCCCTGCACCTTTTGTTATCAGGATTTCTTCCTTTCCCCGTTACCTGGAGGGGAGCGGGTGAACAGAGCACTGCACCCCACTCCCTGCAAAGGGCACCTTCCTCTGATCTTCCTAGGTGAGGTTGCCATGTGTCCTCTTTTTCCAGGACACGTCCTCTTTTTTCAGGGGTAAAATTTCTGCCCGGGTGGAATTGGTTTTACCTTATTTCATATTTTCTTACAAAGGAATAATAACAAGTAATAATAATAATAAAAACTTTTATTTATATCCCGCCCTCCCCGGCCGAAGTCGGGCTCAGGGTGGCTAACATCAGATACATAACATTGGTATAAAATCAAACAATAATTAAATTACCTCCTAAAAACATCTCAAAATCAAATTAAAGTCTAATTAGATGGCTTTCCACAGGGTTAGGGTTGGGAACAGTAAGTGCTCCACTGAACTGAAATTTCAGCCTTCACGACATAGGAAAACAGCCAAGTGAACAGCTATTTTGGTGGAGGAGGGTCAAGATATTAACCGATATGCATGAAATTTCATATATAGCTATATAATCCCTAGTATAGTAAGATAAGACCTTCGGAGCAGGCATTAAAAAATTATTTATTTATTGTATTTTTATTTTTTATTTTGCTCTGAATACTTGACACAGCCTTACATACAAAACAATGAGGACTAGGCTCTTAACTTCACCTTGAGAGGGAAATGGTAGAGCGTTTGCTTTATGGGCAGGAGGTCTGAGGCAGGGGCGTAGCAAGGTAAATTGGTACCCCGGGGCAAAAAAAAATTGTCAACCCCCCCCCCAGGCATGGGAAGGTCAGGTGGTACCCGGTGCGGAAAATTTCTTGTCAACCCCCCCATTGATTCCCCCCCCGCAAAAATGGTTTTACGTTATTTCATATTTTCTTACAAAGGAATAATAACAAGTAATAATAAAAAACTTTTATTTATATCCCGCCCTCCCCGGCCGAAGTCGGGCTCAGGGTGGCTAACATCAGATACATAACATTGGTATAAAATCAAACAATAATTAAATTACCTCCTAAAAACATCTCAAAATCAAATTAAAGTCTAATTAGATGGCTTTCCACGGGGTTAGGGTTGGGAACAGCAAGTGCTCCACTGAACTGAAATTTCATGACATAGGAAAACAGCCAAGTGAACAGCTATTTTGGTGGAGGAGGGTCAAGATATTAACCGATATGCATGAAATTTCATATATAGCTATATAATCCCTAGTATAGTAAGATAAGACCTTCGGAGCAGGCATTTTCAAAAAAAAAAAAATTGTTCCTTGATAATTTGTCACCCCCTCCATTATGGAACCCGCAGCGGACCGCCTCCCTGCCCCCCCTTGCTACGCCCCTGGTCTGAGGTTCAGCCCTGGGCATCTCTGGGTAGGGAAGACTCCTTTCCTCTGAAACCCTGCTGCAGCGAAGGCATGGCTGAGCGAGAGGCCTGACTCCTTGCAAGTATTCCTAAGCATTTCCTTTCCCTTTCTGCCTCCACTTCCACGAGCTAGAACCGGATGAGAGAGAGCCTCGACCTCTTCAGAACCATCCTGGAGCTTCCGTGGTTCTGGAATACTTCCATCATCCTCTTCCTCAACAAGGTGGACATCCTGGAGGAGAAGATCTTGAGTTCCGACCTGGCTGCTTATTTCCCAAGTTTCCCAGGTAAAAACACTTTCTCCTCCCTCCGGCCGACTAGTCCTCGAGCTCCGGATACGGGGGCTGGGAGATTAAGATTCATTTATTTTTATTTTATTTTTTTAATAAGAATTTATTGGATTTTAATAATAAACGTACACAAATACAAACACTGCAAAAACCACAAAACAAAACAGACACAAGCAAAACACTTATTTATCCATCCTTATCCTCTTTATAATCCTAAATTTGGGACTCTCTTCTGCGTTCATTTCTAATCTTCTTTAGTAACTTCGTTAACATTGTAAAATCTACTTTCTTACACCTAATCTTAATCTTACAATTGTAATCAACATATCTGAAATCTTATTCTTATCAAACAAAACATCAAATTCCACATCTCAACTTCTTTTATCCTCTCTTAACTAAACTTTTATCCTCTCTTAACTAAACTTTGCCTATATTTCTTCTGATTCCAATTTCAAATATTAGAATATTATCAAATATTAAAAAATCACATCTTATCATTTACCTAAATGTTTCTTCCAGCCTCATACACCGTTTTCCCTCTGGTTTCGGAGTTCCGTGGTCAGCCTTTATAATATCCCCTTTAAGTATTCCTACTTTACCCCACCCCCCCCTCCATCACAACCCTTCCCATTACCTTTCCCATCCCCCACAAGTCCCCCCCCAAAAAAATTCACCCTTTCCAGCTTCTTCTTCTTCTGTTATTTCCTTCATGGTCAGTTTTAAACTTGGTGTTCTTCGTTGTAGCTTCCGGGAGATTAAGATTCAAATCCTGACCTAGCCGCGAAACTCGCTGGGCGGCCTGTCGCCATCTCTCGGCCCGGCCCTACCTCCTAGGGTTTTCGTGAGGATTTCACAGGGACCGTTGGGTTGGATCTAGGCTGGGTTAGTCGATCTCTGCTGAAGTTATCGTAGCGGCAAATTCAGACGTGCGTGGTCCCTTCATGATGGTCACAACCTAGCCCTAACTCATGGCCACTTCCCCTTCTGAGACGACACATCGGTGGCCCTTCTTCGTGTGCCTCCTCCATGAGAAGTCCGGAGGGTGACAACACGAGAACAGGGCCTTTCCTGTGTTGGCTCCCTGTTTGTGGGATGTTCTTCCCCAGGGAGGCTCGCCTGGAGCCTTCATTATACATTAACGAAAAACCGTCTGCGGACAAACGCCGGCTCCCTCGTCCTGAAAGCGAGATGAGCGCCGCAACCCCCTAGTCGCCTTTGACTGGACTTAGCCGTCCAGGGGTCTTTTACCTTTTGCACACCTGTGACGTTGCGTGTCTCTCTCATGCTCAGGAGGAGCCGGCCTTTGATGCTGAGCCCAGCGGTTCGGCCTCCTTTGCCCCCTCAATATTGGGCAAGGCTGAGCCCCCTGCTAAGGAATATTGAGGGGGGCTGACGGCACCAGCGGCCCCCTAGCGTTGTCACACCTGAAAGCTATCTCCTTGTATTTTTCCAGGCCCCAAGGGAGACGCTCACGCAGCCAAGCAGTTCATTCTTGAAATGTACATGGACACCTTCAGGAAGTTCTTGGTCCCTGGCGATGGCGTCGGAGGGGGTCCTTCCGTCGACGTCTACCGTCCCCGGATCCTTTACTTCCACTTCACCTGTGCCACGGACACGCAGAACATCGGCACGGTTTTCGAGGACATTAAGGACGCGGTCCTGGCCGCCTACCTCGACGAGTTCAACTTGCTCTAGAAGGGTCTTGCGGCCACTTCTGAAGGACCCCAATGACTCCACTTGTTTGCCTCAGAGGAGGCCTGGCGCATGGAATGCCAAACCGACGGCTCTAAAGGCCCGTTTTAAAACGCCGGCGGGAACTGGGGTCTGTCCAGTGGCATCGCCCCTTGGGAATCCCAGAGGTGGGGGACGGACGGACGGACCTGGCTTCTGCAGGCTGAGAAATGACCCGCTCCATTTAAAAGGGATTTCAAAACCCTGTGCTCTTTGAAAAGAGAAACGGGAACAGAAATCCTCGGTCTCTGCTTCCTCGTCCCGTGTCCAGAACTCGACCCAGCGGGCAGGATCAGTATTGGCTGTTTCTTCCAGTCCACGGACAATATGTGGTTGGCTAGGGCTGGATCTATACGTTTCAGGAAAACGCGTTGTAAAGCTCATATAATGGGAAATCATGTTGCCAAAGGATCGGGCTGAACAGCGCCACCTGGTGTCACAGTGTTATAACGCTGAAAACAAAACACCAATGTACCCGAGTCCTAGGCATTGACTCCAGCTAACTTCCTGAAGCAGCATCCACGCAGCCGTTTGTTCCGTCCCCCTGCCTATTTCTGCATCCTATTCAAGATTTCGCACAACATAAAACCGCACCCGGAAATCTAGTGGAACACGGTGGAGGTTTAGCTCTCGCTTCCATGTAATCTGCTCCAGAAACAACCTGTCCGCAGCCCCACCAGCCCAGAAAAATTGCAGTAGTAAAGTGACAGAATCTGGGGCAGTATATGGTTTTCTTCCTACCATTTTTTTTGGGGGGGGGAATCATGGGGGAGCAGAAGCCGGCATGTGCAGAAAGGGTGGGGGACGCAAAGAAGCTGTCCCTTCTCTCTCTGCTCCATCTCCCATGCTCCTTTCCTTCTTGGAACCTGGACAAATCTGTCAAATCAGGTCTATACTCCCCCCCCCGAATCTTAATTTCACTTCTTCACATTTCCACAGCAATTTGCGGTGCACGCTGCGTTTATTTTCCCAGATCCTCCTGTGATAGGTCTGCCAGTGTTTTAGTGCAAATTTCTCCTCAATAAACACATCTTTTTCTGTGCATCTTTTTTTTTTTTTTTTTACTCACATGCACCTTTTTGTGAGAGAGATCAAAACGCAAACAGGATTGCATTTCTCCTCCATTTGTAGCAGTGCTGCGGGGAGAGAACCGGCTGGTGCAAACTGCTGTGGCCAAGCTGTTGATGGGGGCATGAGTTGTGCCCAAAAGCTTGCACTGGGTGCCCATACGCTACCAAGCCACGCTCGAGGTTCTTGCAGGTGGCGCTGCAGTCTAAACCACTGAGCCTCTCGGGCTTGCCGATCGGAAGGTTGGCGGTTCGAATCCCCGTGACATGAGCGAGCTCCCGTTGCTCTGTCCCAGCTCCTGCCAACCTAGCAATTCGAAAGCATGCCAGTGCAAATAGATAAATAAGAACCACTGTGGCGGGAAGGTAAATGGCATTTCCATGTTCTGTGGTTTCCGTCACAGTGTCCTGTTCCGCCAGGAGCAGTTTAGTCCTGCTGGCCACATGACCCGGAAAGCTGTCTGCGGACAAACGCCGGCTCCCTCGGCCTGAAAGCGAGATGAGCGCCGCAACCCCAGAGTCGGACACGACTGGACCTAACGGTCAGGGGTCCCTTTACCTTTACCCAGGGTGGCAGCTTATATTAGTAATAGTAGCAGGTGTCGTCAATAAATTGTGTTTGTTTTTTGGGGGGGGGTGTTGCAAAGGTAGAGTGAGGGGGGGCTGCTGGGGCATTGGCCCCGGGCACATTTTTTTGGTGCAAGTTTGGAAAATAATGAAGAAGAGACGGGGTGGGGTGGGGTTTGCAAATGGGGTGGAGGAATGCAGTCCCCTTCAGCACCCCACTTGTCACTCCCCACCCCAGGATTATGAGGAACCAGTTCTTGGGCTGATTGATATCTGCTGCCCTTTTAAATGCGTTGTGGAAGGAGGGATAACTCGCTTGTTTTTGTTCCTATTATTATTATTATTATTATGCATTTTGTATTTTTGTATATTGAAATTTTACGTCGTGAACCACCCCGGAGATCTTACAGGTGTTTATGAAATGCAAATGTAATTAATAATACTAATAATAGTAACTGTGGGAATGTTTAGGAGTGTGGATGAGTATATATTATTTTATATATCTCATCCCAGCTTGTATTTACAAGCTCCAAACTTAGCAGAGTTCCATTCCCTTCTAAAACACAGCAGAAAATGGTTGCATAGGCTTGCTAAAGCCTCTATAAGAAATATATATTCCTGGTATATTCCCCTTCTTCCCTCTTAAAAGCAAAGACACAACACAGTACTGATTATAAGATATAAAAGAGTTTACTTACAGTCATCCATGAGTTACAGTACAGGCTCAAAGAGGCAGATAAGCTTAGATAAATATATTTACATGTGGTGAAGCTGATTCCATAGGGGAACAGGCTTCACCTCTGCTTCTCTCAGCTGCAAGCTGAGAGAGAGCATCCTGCTTGTTCAAAAGACGAGGCAAAATGGAGAGTGATCTTTGGGATCTTGTTCCCAGGTAAGACCACACCTACTTCTGGTTCCTGTAACTCAGTCCAGGTAAACAGGAAGTTAAGCCTGGAGGACTGAGTTACCTTCATGTCCACTCTAGCAGTGTTGGGTTTGGCTGCTCTATGTTTACATCCCACAGTAACAACCATTAATGGGGGCTCTTTGGGTTCCATCAACCAACCAGTTACATATCCACCTATCACTTGCCTCATCCAGCGCACATTTTACCAGCTTCACTCTCCTTCCAATTCTTGGCTTCACCAGAAGCCTCTCAAGGTCATGCCAGTCTGTTGCCGCCACCCAGGAAGTCCGCTCCACTTCCCTGTGGGGAGGAGTTGCGGTGGACCGCATGGGCGCCCCTCCCCACTTCCGGGTGGCCGGGGAACCTTGTCCCTCGCCGCCCAGAGGAGTCCCGGATACGTCAGCAAGCAGCCGGCCAACCAGCCGGCTGGGGGCTCGCTTTTAAAGAGAGGCGCGAGCCGAGGGGCTTCCTTTTCTCCCACTCTCCCTCCCTACTTGCAGGTTTCACTCTATGGCCTCGCTTTGGACTTCGGTTGGTCGCCTGCCCTTGTCAGGGGCCTGGTAGGAATTTTTTCCACTTGGCAGATTGGCTGGGCCATTTGGTTTTTGCCTACCACTTAGCAATCGTCACAACTTTGTAAGGTGGCGGTTAGGCATTGAGTGACCTAATGATGGGGGAGGGGAGGCCTGGCCATCGCCTGCCCCTCCAAGCTTAAGGGTATTCCGTTAAAGGAATCCGGGGGTGTGGATCTTGTCCGAAGCCCGGGGTGGGGCTAGGGCCATGCCACGACCCCATTGGGAACCCAGGGGGAGCTCAAGTTGGTCTGCATCGATGGAGCTCCCCCTACCAGTGGTTTTGCCCTTACTGGACTCCCTGCGCTGCGGGCAGGAGTCCGATATAGTCAAGTCCACTCAATGCCTAAGCCAACACCGCTCACATTCTGTAACCAATAAAGTTGTGGCCAAAATTTTGCCCAACAACATTAACCTTATATCCTGTGTCTTGGTGTTTTATTTCTCCCTCGGGGGGCGGGGGGCGGCTACGGGGTCTCGACACACAATGAAAGAGCCTCAAAATTACGAAAAGGAAAAGACCCGAGAAGTGGAATGGGCTCAACAATTCGTGGGAAATGAACAAAGCAAGACGACAGAGGATGACTGACTATTTGGCGTGGGTGCTTTAGTTGAGATTCCTGAATCGCAGGGGGTTGGACTAGATGACCCCTGGGGTTCCTTCTAATTCTACGAATTCGTCCCAGCATTCCATTTTATTATTGCAGCACAACACACACACCTGTTGTTGTTCAGTCTTTCAGTCATGTCCGAGTCTTCGTGACCCCATGGACCAGAGCACGCCAGTCTTTCACTGCCTCCCGCAGTTTGGCCACACACACACACACACACACACACACACCTGAAAAACAGCAGTTGTGATATTCAACACCCCCCCCCGGGCGTCTTCACGGCATTTTCGGAGAGCCAAGGAAAAAAGTACAAGATTAATGGTCAGCCATTTTGCTTTACTGGATAATATACGTTTGAGAGAATGCAAGAGAACAAGGGGCTGCTCCCAATTTTCACCCTCCCTCCCAACTTCTTTCCCACTCCCCATTTGGCTATCCTGCCCCTTAAGGCATATAACCAGCAAAAGACTTCGGGCAGATCCGCTGAAATCATACAATACTGGGGTCTCAAGCATTATACTGCTTTCGATAGCCATGTTGGCTTCCTCCCATAAGAATCTTGAGAGCTGCAGTCTGCTAAGGGTGCTGAAAGTTGTTACGAGACCCATATCCTGCCCCCCACCATAGAAATACACTTCCCAGAATTCCTGGAAGAAGAAGAAGAGTTTGGATTTGATATCCCGCTTTATCACTACCCGAAGGAGTCTCAAAGCGGCTAACAATCTCCTTTTCCCTTCCTCCCCCACACAAACACTCTGTGAGGTGAGTGGGGCTGAGAGACTTCAAGAAGTGTGACTAGCCCAAGGTCACCCAGCAGCTGCATGTGGAGGAGAGGAGACGCGAACCCGGTTCACCAGATTACGAGTCCACCGCTCTTGACCACTACACCACACTGGAGAGATGGGTCGACTGTTCAACCTCTCTGGGAATTGCCGCTCTACGAAGAGGCAAACCACACAAAAGCACTTGCGAATTGAAGACCTCATGGACCCACTCGCTTCAATAGGTTGCAGAACGAAAGCCATACAGGTTGTTAAGCATGCAGAAGGTTTTTTTTCTATATAGAGCAAAGGGTGCTGCCGCCCGTTGCTTCTTCTCTTCAGGAATCCATGATTTTCTTGATCCAGGGAAGGAAATGGCCGATGCGAGAGTAAACGCCAGGAGGGTACGCGTTGCCAAACGAGACGATTCCTTGGACCACACCGTTGCACACCATGGGGCCTCCGGAATCACCCTGGGGGGAGAAAAGTAAACACCCTCACTGCTAACAAGCTCCTCGAACTGCACCATTCAATTGCAAAGATGTGGGCATCTGGCTCCAATTATAGCAAGTGCCTCTGGGGGTTGGAGGGAGGTTCTCCAGCTCAGTGCGGACCCTCCAAGTGTCCCAATTTTCCAGGGACGTCCCTGGTTTAGAGACGCCGTCCCGTTTTCTGATTTAATCCCCGAATGTCCCACTTTTCCTCAGGATGTACCTGAAGGAGTGTCTCCACCCCCATCGTCCAGCCTGGACACTGAGGTCCAGCTCCGAGGGCCTTCTGGCGGTTCCCTCCCTGCGAGAAGCGAGGTTGCAGGGAACCAGGCAGAGGGCCTTCTCGGTGGTGGCGCCCTCCCTTCTGATGTCAAGGAAATGAACAACTATCTGACTTTCAGACATTAGGAAGTCAAGGGGGAGAGAGGTGGGTGGGACGGGGAGATAGGTGGGGTGGGGTGACGATGAGTAGGGTTTGGTGTCAGCGTTGTTTGTGTAGTTCTCTGTTTGCTTGTGCTCCTTTGGCAGTGAGAGAGGTTGGGGTTGGCGTGGGGTGTGATTGTTCATTTGTGGCTGGGGAAAAACTGATTTGTAAAAATGTTATATGGAAAAATAAGAGATAGACATTGCACTACCTTTGTAAATCGAGAAAATCTTTAATAAAAATCTTTAATAAAAAAAACTATCTGACTTTCAGAAGACATCTAAAGGCAGCCCTGTTTAGGGAAGTTTTTGATGTGTGTGGTATTTTATCGTGTTTTAATGTTCTGTTCGGAGCTGCCCAGAGTGGCTGGCTATAAATAAATTATTATTATTATTATTATTATTATTATTATTATTATTATTATTATTATTATTTAATTAATATGTTACTGGTCTGACTCCCAAGGGTGGTTCAGAACTTTCCCATGGTTCCTGAGCATTGTCTGATGGGAGTAGGAGTCCAGTCGGGGGGTGGGGGCCACAGATTCCTCCAGCCCTGACCTCCCCCTCACCTGGCTCGTATCCCGAAGGTCGTTGTGGCTGCCTGCGCAGATCATCCCATCGTTGAGGTTCGGGTAGACCTTCATGCACTTCCTGCGGCTGTAGATGGTGACGTTGGTCTCAAAGAGCCTCTCCGTGTCCTGGTTGTCGTCAATCAGGCCCCACCCTGCCAGGCTGCAGGGTGTCCCCTCGGGGAGGTCGCTGCTAGATGTTGGCAGGGGAATCATCTGGACGTATTTGTTCAGAGTAGCCTTGTGGGCCAGCTGCAGGAAAGGGAGATTTTGCAAAATCTCAACAACGTTGCCAAAAAACCAACAACCTTTGTGTCCAAAATATGGCAACCCTAACAATAATAAATGTGAAGAGTGTGGTCTGAGGACAATGCCAAGGACCAGAGAGAGGGGCCTGGATGGGCACACTTGATCCGCTGGCTCAACGCACAACACCCCAGATACAGATCTCCACTGCTTCTGCTACCTGTAAGCTTCTGAAGTCATATTTCTTAACGAGAGAGGAAAAGGAGGGAAGTCCGTATAATATTCCACTTCCCCAATTTTGAAGTTGAAGCATCTTGGTGAAACTCCCATGCTGCTAGTCCCTGGTGAGGGTCTGCTCTCCCACAAGCCACAGTGAAGCTGCTACTACACCAGGCAGCGGGATTTGAACACCGTGTTGGAGTCATTATGCTGCACAGGTAGGGGGGACAGGAGGAGCTGTTTCAACCCCTTCCTCCTTGAGGCCACTGCCTTTTTTGTTGTTGTTTAATTGTTATTTTATTTATGATTTTCAGTTTTATCCACTGAGGCCACTGGCTTTGAGGGTGCTGAGGAAGGAAGAGGGAGCCTGGAGCAACTGACCTTGAGCAGAAGGATATCGTTTGAGAACGTTTCACTATCAAATTCCGGGTGCTCGTGGTACGACTCGACGCCGATCACCTGTTGAGTGTCCTCGATGGCGGAGCGGTCGTGTGCCCCCAAAACCACGGTCATCTCTCTGGAAAACAAGGGCAGCAGTGTGCGTTGGTAAAGGTTAGTGAACCGTGAATCTAACCTCAGCTATCGTTCTCTCTTGGTGACAGGAAGGATGGGGGAATCTGTCCATTTCCCCATTCTTAAATTCAGTTCTTCAGATTTCTACACCAGTTTGCCTAATAGGCTGGGATGGGGGAATCTGTCCATTTCCCCATTCTTAAATTCAGTTCTTCAGATTTCTACACCAGTTTGCCTAATAGGCTGGTGATTAACTAAGACGGCGTCTCTGCTGCTTTGTCCCAGAGGTGTTTAACTTTAGGTCACATGGGAAAGGTATTCAGCTGCAAATCTCCATTTGGAGGGAGCTGGTCTTTGTCCTCAAGCACCGTAGAAGGAAGCATGTGTGCTTATGTTTTCTCTCCATGAGAGAACAGCTTTAGGCTGGAATGGAGCCTGCAAGAGGACAGAGCTTCGTTTACAGCTCTGGCTGAAGTTATTTAATGTTTCTAAGACGCTGAACCTATGCTCGGACAAGCATATGATTTGACACAACTATTCGGATGTAACGTTAATTGTTTTGCGTCTGTTTTCCAACGAGTTCTGCTAGTAAAGCTTTGAAACTGTATTTTTGGAGTGGGAAATTTTTGGTTCCATAAGTGCCAGCTGTTATTCGTCCTGACAACCCCAATACTGCTTGCAAAGCAGGTGGTTGCAGCAGCGGGGAGAAGGAAGAGACAGAGAGACAGATACAGGGAGAGACTTCACTTTGCAAAGGTCATTCGCCTCCGCATTTTTCACTTCCCCAGCTGGCTACAGAGGCAATTGCCAGCACCTGTACAAAAGACCAGCCTCCGACCATTAGCCGCAACCACTAGGGATTGGTGAGACGTACGTCATGCAGTGAGCAGCCGTCATTACCCACTGGGGGTCCACCAGGAACCCGCCGCAGCCAAAGCCCATGTCTGTTTTGAGGGCTGCCATGTAGGGTCTGGAGTGGGGTACTGCTTCCTGGCCTCCGATGATGTGGCTACGCAAATGTGCTGCAAAAAATTAAAAAATTAAAAAATTAAAATCACAAGCGGAGGTCAGCGTCTGTCTGTTGCCTCTTGCTAGTTTTAAGGGGACCACCCAGGTTGGCAGGAGGAAGAGATGTGGTAACCTGCTCCTTGAAATGGAAGCTCCATTTCCCCATTATAGACAAGCTGTTGAGTAGAACATGAGAATATGAGATGGAACTGCTGGATCAGGCTCCCTGGTCCATCTAGTGCAACATTGTGTCCTGACAGTGTCTAATTCTCTTTCAAAGCCACCCAAGTTGTTGTTGTTGTTGTTGTTGTTGTTTTATTTATAAATAATAATAATAATAATAATAATAACAACAACAACAACAACAACAATAATAAACTTTATTACGGACATAGACCAGCAAAAGAGAAAGTAAAACGATAGTATTGTTAAAAGACGATATTTAAGAAATATTTATATTATGTACTATTTCAGATCCCATGTTAGATTAAAATTAAGCTAAAATTTATTGGGAGATAATTCCATTTAAGTATTATCTGCTATGGCTTGGTGGACGGCTTTATCGCTGTTGTCAGTTGATGTCATGACGCGTCTCAGTCTTGCCGCATGATAGCAAAATTTAGCTACAGTCATAGTTCGCTCTGGGTTTCCCCAGCCACTCTGGGCGGCTTCCAACAAAAGATTAAAAATACATTAAAACATCAGTCATTAAAAACTTCCCTAAACAGGGCTGCCTTCAGATGTCTTCTAAATGTCAGATAGTTGTTTATTTCCTTGACATCTGATGGGAGGGCGTTCCACAGGGCGGGTGCCACCACCGAGAAGGCCCTCTGCCTGGTTCCCTGTAACCTCACTTCTCGCAGGGAGGGAACCGCCAGAAGGCCCTCGGAGCTGGACCTCAGTGTCCGGGCTGAACGATGGGGGTGGAGACGCTCCTTCAGGTATACTGGGCCGTTTAGGGCTTGAAAGGTCAGCACCAACACTTTGAATGGTGCTCGGAAACTTACTGGGAGCCAATGTAGGTCTTTCGAGACCGGTGTTACATGGTCTCGGCAGCCGCTCCCAGTCCCCGCATTCTGGATTAGTTGTAGTTTCCGGGTCACCTTCAAAGGTAGCCCCACGGAGAGCGCATTGCAGTAGTCCAAGCGGGAGATAACCAGAGCATGCACCACTCTGGCCAGACAGTCCACGGGCAGGTAGGGTCTCATCCTGCGTACCAGATGGAGCTGGGAGACAGCTGCCCTGGACACAGAATTTAAAAAACTTTCTTTTCCCCATTCTGAACCTTACAACATTCAGCTGCAGTGGATGCCCTTCTGCGACTTCTAGCGTTACAAGAGAAGGGGAGAAAGCTTCCTCCTTCCCTCCATTATTTTTCAAACTCCATTCATGCTTCCTCTTTACTCACCTTTTCTCTGAACAACAACAACAACAAAAGCCCTAAATGCTGCAAACTTTCTCCCTAGGCGAGTTGATCCATCCCGTTGACTGCCTGAGTTTCCTTTTTCTGAACCTTCCCCAACTCTTACAAATATCCCTTTCGAATCGAGGCGGCCAGAGAACGGCACACGGCCTTCCAAAAGCAGCTGCGCCACAGAAAGGTCTCCCCAAATTTCTCTCTTGCAGCTACCTGCTTGGGACAGAGGTGGGCAGGCTTGGAAAGGGAGACGAGCGGGGTTGCCCACAAGTCAGATCAGTTTCAAAGGAAAGGAGTCTGGATTTGGATCGAGGCCACCCCTTGGAGACACGACCCGGTTTGCACCACCGTCAAGGAGGAGCGACGTCAGTAGATCGCAGAATCACCAAATTGTAGAGATGGAAGGGACCTTAAGTGTCATCCAGTCCAACCCCCTGCCATGGAGGGATCTCAGCTCTTTAAAGCATCTCAGCTAAAGAGGCTTGACAGCCATCTGTCAGGAATGCTTTGATGGTGTTTCCTGCTTGGCAGGAGGTTGGACTGGATGGCCCTTGGGGTCTCTTCCAACTCTAGGATTCTATGATCCCTGACAGATGGCCGTCCAGCCTCTGCTTAAAAACCCCCAAGGAAGGAGAGTCCACCACCTCCCGGGAGAGAAAAGTCCCACTGCCGAACAGCTCTTATTGTCGGAAAGCTCTTATTGATGTTTAGATGGAATCTCCTTTCTTATAACTTGAAGCCATTGTCAGGAACCTTTTGCTCAACATGGGGCTCGAACCCACGGCCCTGAGATGAAGTGTCTCATGCTCTGCAAACTGAGCTATCACAGAGATCAATTCACCAAGAGTGCTCCCCTCCTTGCTGCCTTATAAGGTCCACCCCACAAAGTTGGAGAAAGCCCACCCACCCCCTTTTTTAAAGGGCTGACTCCAAGCAAATTTTCTGCTCATTGAAATAAACGGACCTTAGCCACGCTTGTACATTTCAATAGGTCCACTTGTAAAACCCTGAGAGGCATTCAGCTAAGTCCTGCTCTGGGTAGTCCCATTGCAAATAATCTCTGTTGGGGATCCCCTTCCAGATCTACGATTCTAGCCATGCCTATTAATTTAAATGGGTCTGCTCTAGGACTCCTGTTGGATACAGCCTCGTGTTTACTGAGATCTGGCGCCGAGGGCCTTCTGGCGGTTCCCTCCCTGCGAGAAGCAAAGCTACAGGGAACCAGGCAGAGGGCCTTCTCGGTAGTGGCACCAGCAGAGGTCAAAGAGATAAATAACTATCTGACATTCAGAAAATACCTGAAGGCAGCCCTGTTTAGGGAAGTTTTTAACCTGTGATATTTTAATGTATTTTAATATCTGTTGGGGGCCGCCCAGAGTGGCTGGGGGGACCCAGCTAGATGGGCGGGGTACAAATAATAAATTATTATTCTTATTATTCTTATTCTTATTATTATTATTAACATTCTCTGGACGTGCAAATTTGGCACTCTCTTCTCTTGCACACAGCTGGTGCCGTTCCGGCCACATAAAAACGAATGGCACTTGCACCCTGAACATCGCAAATGGAAGGAATTGCAACTGGCTTAGCCGGAAACTAAGCAGCAGAAAACAGCTCATCGAAGGAGCGCCCCCCTTTTTTTCTTTAACTCACCTGTTTGGCCCCACGACAAGGACAGGAGCAGAAATAGGAGAGGCCGAGTGAATCTCAACATCTTGACGTTCTGCTTGCCAAGCTGCGGAACTGCCTGGTGCTCAACTGTCCAGCAGCCCCTCAAACTCATAGCTTTTATTAGCGTTGGACTGTGCCTCCCCCAGGAAGCAACGGAGACTTGCAAATCTGATAGTGGCCGTTCCATGCAAGCTTACATAAGCTAAAACGGCAATCAGATAGCGAGGCGGTTGGAGGATGGAGGGCGGCTAACAGATTGAGGTTGAATCCTGACAAGACAGAAGTACTGTTTTTGGGGGACAGGAGGCGGGCAGGACTCCCTGGTCCTGAATGGGGTAACTGTGCCCCTGAAGGACCAGGTGCGCAGCCTGGGAGTCATTTTGGACTCACAGCTGTCCATGGAGGCGCAGGTCAATTCTGTGTCCAGGGCAGCTGTCTACCAGCTCCATCTGGTACGCAGGATGAGACCCTCCCTGCCCGCAGACTGTCTCGCCAGAGTGGTGCATGCTCTGGTTATCTCCCGCTTGGACTACTGCAATGCGCTCTCCGTGGGGCTACCTTTGAAGGTGACTCAGAAACTGCAATTAATCCAGAATGCGACAGCTAGACTGGTGACTGGGAGCGGCCGCCGAGACCATATAACACTGGTCCTGAAAGATCTACATTGGCTCCCAGTACATTTCTGAGCACAATTCAAAGTGTTGGTGCTGAACTTGAGAGCCCTAAACGGCCCAGTATACCTGAAGGAGTTTCTCCGCTCCCAGGTCCAGCGCAGAGGGCCTTGTGGCAGTTCCCTCGCTGCGAGAAGTGAGGTTACAGGGAACCCGGCAGAGGGCCTTCTCGGTGGTGGCACCCTCCCTTTGGAACGCCCTCCCAGCAGATGTCAACTGAAGGCGGCCCTGTTTAGGGAGGTTTTTAATATTTGATGTTTCATTGTGTTTTGTATATTCGGTTGAAACTCAGCCAGATGGGAGGGGTATAAATAATAAATCCCATTGCTGGAGCTTCTGGTTGGTCATTGCCCGAACAGGTTGCTGGACCAGATGGGCCCCATTTGGCCTAATCCAGCACCCGGGCTCATTTTATCATGTTCCCATGTACCTCCCCTTTCTAAGAACTCTCCGAAAGCTGAGTGACGTCCCAGCAAGAGATGACCTTAAGTGTATCAGGGGAGGCAAAGGAGATCGTTCAGTCAGATAGATGACAGTTCAAACTGAACGACGAAGATAATGCGAGGATCTGCTTGATAAATGACAAGGGGCTGGTGATTAGCTTTTAGCTGGCATTATCTGCCATTTCCCAAATAGTCAGATGTTGGGCCCAGAATTGGTGGTTAAAAGTCTGTTACACTTGGGGCAGATTAAACGATGGAGGGATCTGTGCTGGGTGGAGAGAGAGGAATCCTAGAATCCTAGAGTTGGAAGAGACCCCAAGGGCCATCCAGTCCAACCCCCTGCCAAGCAGGAAACACCATCAAAGCATTCCTGACAGATGGCTGTCAAGCCTCCGCTTAAAGACCTCCAAAGAAGGAGACTCCACCACACTCCTTGGCAGCAAATTCCACTGTCTCACTGTCAGGAAGTTCTTCCTAATGTTTAGGTGGAATCTTCTTTCTTGTAGTTTGAATCCATTGCTCCGTGTCCGCTTCTCTGGAGCAGCAGAAAACAACCTTTCTCCCTCCTCTATATGACATCCTTTGATATATTTGAACATGGCTATCATATCACCCCTTAACCTTCTCTTCTCCAGGCTAAACATACCCAGCTCCCTAAGCCGTTCCTCATAAGGCATCGTTTCCAGGCCTTGGACCAGGAGATCTTTGCTGAATGAATAGGGCACCCTGAAGCCTCTCCCAGAAATGCTTTCATTACCTGTTTGTTTGTTTTTTTCCAGCTAGTGAGCTTGGGGAAAGCACGGGCAGAGCCCCTAAATGGGCTTCGGGACTCCTCTTTTTTTGCCTACTTCATACTGCATTGCATTTTGTTGGTTTATTTGGCTGTTAGTCTGAATGGGAAAGAGAAATCAAGAGCTGTTGGACATACCCTCCAAGCAGTGCCGGATTTACATATAAGCTAAACAAGCTACAAGTGAAACTCGAAAAATTAGAATATCGTGGAAAAGTCCATTTATGTAAGCAATTGTTTTCATTAGCTACTGGAGTTTAATATATGAGATAGACTCATGACATGCAAAGCGAGATATGTCAAGCCTTTGCTTGTTATAATTGTGATGATTATGGCGCACAGCTGATGAAAACCCCAAAGTTGAAATTGTTAATTTGGGGTTCTCATCAGCTGTACGCCATAATCATCACAATTATAACAAATAAAGGCTTGACATATCTCGCTTTGCATGTCATGAGTCTATCTCATATATTAGTTTCACCTTTTAAGTTGAATTACTGAAAGAAAAACAGTTACAGGTGGGTAGCCGTGTTGGTCTGCCATAGTCGAAACAAAATAAAAAATTCTTTCCAGTAGCACCTTAGAGACCAACTGAGTTTGTTCTTGGTATGAGCTTTGCATGCACACGAAAGCTCATACCAAGAACAAACTCAGTTGGTCTCTAAGGTGCTACTGGAAAGAATTTTCTATTTTGTACTGAAAGAAGAAACAAACCTTTGCACGGTGTTCTAATTTTTCGAGTTTCACCTGTAAAGCTTAGGGCCCCACTCTCTTGGGGGCCCCCCAAAAAATTTAAAGTGGAAAAAACTGGCTGTACATTTTCAAAATATAAGATAAAAAACAAATAAAATGAAACCTACATGCAGCAACAGTGTTTTGTGTTGTGTAGGCTCCTGTAATGTAAGTCATGGGCCCTGCTAGCCTGCTCCCTAAAATATCACTGGTTTGCTCCTTTCTATATATAGGGTGCCTACATTCTGCATGGACTGGTTGCATGGCAACATGCACAAATGGCTTGAGATACTTATTAGGTCCATCAATTACCATAGAGCATAGAGTGGTACCTTGGGAGATTAAGTACTTAATTCATTCCGGATGTCCGTTCTTAACCTGAAACTGTTCTTAACCTGAAGCACCACTTTAGCTAATGGGACCTCCCGCTGCCGCTGCGCCGCCAGAGCACAATTTCTGTTCTTATCCTGAAGCAAAGTTCTTAACCTGAAGCATTATTTCTGGGTTAGCGGAGTCTGTAACCTGAAGCATATAGAATCATAGAATCATAGAATCATAGAATCATAGAGTTGGAAGAGACCACAAGGGCCATCCAGTCCAACCCCCTGCCAAGCAGGAAACACCATCAAAGCATTCCTGACAGATGGCTGTCAAGCCTCCGCTTAAAGACCTCCAAAGAAGGAGACTCCACCACACTCCTTGGCAGCAAATTCCACTGTCCAACAGCTCTTCACTGTCAGGAAGGTTCTTCCTAATGTTTAGGTGGAATCTTCTTTCTTGTAGTTTGAATCCATTGCCCCGTGTCCGCTTCTCTGGAGCAGCAGAAAACAACCTTTCACCCTCCTCTATATGACATCCTTTGATATATTTGAACATGGCTATCATATCACCCCTTAACCTTCTCTTCTCCAGGCTAAACATACCCAGCTCCCTAAGCCGTTCCTCCTAAGGCATCGTTTCCAGGCCTTGGACCATTTTGGTTGCCCTCCTCTGGACACGTTCCAGCTTGCCAGTATCCTTCTTGAACTGTGGTGCCCACTGTATATTCCACTGTATGTACCACTGTATATTCAACACAAAAAACAGAGACTGTTGTTGACAAAGGACAGCTGGACATTTAAAGGGCCCCGTTACCTTCAGTAGCTTAGGGCCTTGTCAAATGTCCCTATCTTCCAGGGACAGTCCTCCATGCTTTTTTCCGTCCATTCCCATGGGTGCTGCCACATGACAGAAGGAAGCCACGAGTCATTTATTTATTAAGATATTTATTTCTGGCCAGCTGTGTGCTTCTTTCTATTGCCTGCCACATTGCGGGGATAGTTTTCATTTAGCAGCAATGCCCGTTGCTCTGCGAGTTGCCCTCTTAGGATCAAGTGATGTGCACTGTTACCGCGGTCCAGTGGAAATGTGGAGGTTGGTCTCGAGGAACTGCTGCTGTAGGCAACACTGTGCTACATGGACCAGTGGCCTCACTCAGCATAAGGCAACGTCCTATGTTCCTGTATCTCAAGGGGAGAGCTGTAGCTCAGTGACAGCGCATCTGCATTGCATGCAGAATTCAGCGGCCAGGTTGCTCACCGGGCGGCAAGATGGTTAGAGCACATTGCACCGATCCTGGTCCGACTGCACTGGCTACCGATGAGTTTCTGGGCCCAATCCAAAGCACTGGTTTTCACCTATTAAGCCTTAAACGGACCGCAATACCTCTTTCCATATGGACCTACCCAGACCCTGAGATCATCTTCTGAGTCCTTCCTTCGTGTGCCGCCTCTTCGAGAGGCCCAGAGGGCGGCAACACAAGAAGCGGGGCCTTCTCTGCAGTGGCTCCCCGTCTGTGGAATTCTCTCCCCAGGGATGTTCGCCCGGCGCCTTCATTACACACCTTTAGGCGCCAGGCAAAAAGGTTCCTTTTTAACCAGGCCTTTGGTTGATCTGTTTGACATCCTATACCCTTTTAAAATGTGGCTCTCTTCTGGGGACGGAACGATATTGGGTTGTTGTTTTTATTCTGAATATATACGTTGTGACCTTTTCTGTGAACCACTGTGAGACCTCCAGGTATAGGGCAGTATATAAATTCCAACAATAACAACAACAGCAACGGCAGAAGGTCCCAGGTTCAGTTCCTTTAAAAAGTGGAGAGGGAAGTTTGCAACCATGCAGCATGGTTTAAGGCTGCTTTTCAGAAAAAAACAAATATACAAAGCAGATTTGGTTGAGGGCTGCTATCAGTCCCCCTTTCTCCCCTGCACACCCTTCTATCTTTTCATATGTCCCCAGTACGCTTCTCTCTAGGGTATATGGGGTGTTAGGAGAGGGGTGGGGGGCATGCTATGCTCCGTTGGGGGCAGTTTCTCAACTTGGGACGTTTCTCGGCGGCGGTTGGGGACCTGCCGAGATCAAACCACACGTATCATCTCACTATCTGATTGCCGTTTTAAGCAAGGAGGGGGAATCAAATGCACAGTGGTTGGGTTTTTTAAAAGAATAATATATACATATATTTAGGGACCCAGGTGGCGCTGTGGGTTAAACCACAGAGCCTAGGGCTTGCTGATCAGAAGGTCGGCGGTTCGAATCCCCGCGACAGGGTGAGCTCCCGTTGCTCGGTCCCAGCTCCTGCCCACCTAGCAGTTCGAAAGCACGTCAAAGTGCAAGTAGATAAATAGGTACCGCTCCAGCGGGAAGGTAAACGGCGTTTCCGTGCGCTGCTCTGGTTCGCCAGAAGCGGCTTAGTCATGCTGGCCACATGACCCGGAAGCTGTACGCCAGCTCCCTCGGCCAGTAAAGCAAGATTAGCGCCGCAACCCCAGAGTCGTTCACGACTGGACCTGATGGTCAGCGGTCCCTTTACCATTTTACATATATTTAGCTCACTGGAAGGACAGATCCTGAAGTTGAGGCTCCAGTACTTTGGCCACCTCATGAGAAGAGAGGACTCCCTAGAAAAGACCCTGGCCTGCAGGAACAGCCAATCAGGCTTCCGGAAGAAGTGAATCCGCAACCTGATTGGCCTACAGGAGCAGCCCATAATTAGCCAATCAGGTGGGGCCCATTGTGTATATATATCAGACTTTTTTTGGGGGGGGGGAAGTTTCAGTCACTGTTCACTATTTTACAAGCTGCAATAAAGAGCTTGAAGCCACTACAGGACTCCGAGTATATTTCAAAAACAATTCCGTTTCCTATATGCTTAGGATCTGGGTGACATTCACGTCTGCCACCAAATCAGCCCCATTCATTCCCAAGAGGGAAGTGTAAGTAGCTGCAAGGAAACCGTTTGCAGAAGTTGCTTTTGTTGCTGCAAACCCATCTGTCTTGAGAGACAATGGAATGCGCCTCCTCTCCGGGGTGCAAGCCTGGGAGGTCCTGAGCTGCCCAGACGACAAGACCCCCCTCTCGGCCTCAAAGACCCCCCTCTCGGCCTCAAAGACCCCCCTCTCGGCCTCAAAGACCCCCCTCTCGGCCTCAAAGACGTTTGGCACCAGCTGGGCTGCAGGAGTTGCTGGAAGGAGACGTACAAGACACCGTCCAACTGCCTTAGGGACTCCGCTCCAGGTTTTATACTCCTGAGCTGCCTCTTCTCCCCAAGATAACCTGCAAGGCGGCATAGGTTTAGGATCGGCTCTTCTCCCCAAGATAACCTGCAAGGCGGCATAGGTTTAGGATCAGCTCTTCTCCCCAAGATAACCTGCAAGGCGGCATAGGTTTAGGATCGGCTCTTCTCCCCAAGATAACCTGCAAGGCGGCATAGGTTTAGGATCGGCTCTTCTCCCCAAGATAACCTGCAAGGGGGCATAGGTTTAGGATCGGCTCTTCTCCCCAAGATAACCTGCAAGGCGGCATAGGTTTAGGATCAGCTCTTCTCCCCAAGATAACCTGCAAGGCGGCATAGGTTTAGGATCGGCTCTTCTCCCCAAGATAACCTGCAAGGCGGCATAGGTTTAGGATCGGCTCTTCTCCCCAAGATAACCTGCAAGGGGGCATAGGTTTAGGATCGGCTCTTCTCCCCAAGATAACCTGCAAGGCGGCATAGGTTTAGGATCGGCTCTTCTCCCCAAGATAACCTGCAAGGGGGCATAGGTTTAGGATCGGCTCTTCTCCCCAAGATAACCTGCAAGGGGGCATAGGTTTAGGATCGGCTCTTCTCCCCAAGATAACCTGCAAGGCGGCATAGGTTTAGGATCGGCTCTTCTCCCCAAGATAACCTGCAAGGCGGCATAGGTTTAGGATCGGCTCTTCTCCCCAAGATAACCTGCAAGGGGGCATAGGTTTAGGATCGGCTCTTCTCCCCAAGATAACCTGCAAGGGGGCATAGGTTTAGGATCGGCTCTTCTCCCCAAGATAACCTGCAAGGGGGCATAGGTTTAGGATCGGCTCTTCTCCCCAAGATAACCTGCAAGGCGGCATAGGTTTAGGATCGGCTCTTCTCCCCAAGATAACCTGCAAGGCGGCATAGGTTTAGGATCGGCTCTTCTCCCCAAGATAACCTGCAAGGCGGCATAGGTTTAGGATCGGCTCTTCTCCCCAAGATAACCTGCAAGGCGGCATAGGTTTAGGATCGGCTCTTCTCCCCAAGATAACCTGCAAGGGGGCATAGGTTTAGGATCGGCTCTTCTCCCCAAGATAACCTGCAAGGCGGCATAGGTTTAGGATCGGCTCTTCTCCCCAAGATAACCTGCAAGGCGGCATAGGTTTAGGATCGGCTCTTCTCCCCAAGATAACCTGCAAGGGGGCATAGGTTTAGGATCGGCTCTTCTCCCCAAGATAACCTGCAAGGCGGCATAGGTTTAGGATCGGCTCTTCTCCCCAAGATAACCTGCAAGGCGGCATAGGTTTAGGATCGGCTCTTCTCCCCAAGATAACCTGCAAGGCGGCATAGGTTTAGGATCGGCTCTTCTCCCCAAGATAACCTGCAAGGGGGCATAG
The DNA here is from genome assembly GCA_900245905.1 of Lacerta viridis. Taxonomy (NCBI): domain Eukaryota; kingdom Metazoa; phylum Chordata; class Lepidosauria; order Squamata; family Lacertidae; genus Lacerta; species Lacerta viridis. The sequence continues at coordinate 8,874 of OFHU01003928.1, read as the reverse complement.
GTTTAGGATCGGCTCTTCTCCCCAAGATAACCTGCAAGGGGGCATAGGTTTAGGATCGGCTCTTCTCCCCAAGATAACCTGCAAGGGGGCATAGGTTTAGGATCGGCTCTTCTCCCCAAGATAACCTGCAAGGGGGCATAGGTTTAGGATCGGCTCTTCTCCCCAAGATAACCTGCAAGGGGGCATAGGTTTAGGATCGGCTCTTCTCCCCAAGATAACCTGCAAGGGGGCATAGGTTTAGGATCGGCTCTTCTCCCCAAGACAACCTGCAAGGGGGCATAGGTTTAGGATCAGCTCTTCTCCCCAAGATAACCTGCAAGGCGGCATAGGTTTAGGATCGGCTCTTCTCCCCAAGATAACCTGCAAGGGGGCATAGGTTTAGGATCGGCTCTTCTCCCCAAGATAACCTGCAAGGGGGCATAGGTTTAGGATCGGCTCTTCTCCCCAAGACAACCTGCAAGGGGGCATAGGTTTAGGATCAGCTCTTCTCCCCAAGATAACCTGCAAGGCGGCATAGGTTTAGGATCGGCTCTTCTCCCCAAGATAACCTGCAAGGGGGCATAGGTTTAGGATCGGCTCTTCTCCCCAAGATAACCTGCAAGGGGGCATAGGTTTAGGATCGGCTCTTCTCCCCAAGATAACCTGCAAGGGGGCATAGGTTTAGGATCAGCGCTTTCTTTCTCGATGGACTATTTTCCCAAGTCGCTCCTCATTCCCCTCTACAGCACATGCAGAAACTGCCTTCTTGGCCATTGGACCCACTCTTGGTCTCGTCCGCTCAATCCACCAGAGCCTGTCTTGACATGCAAGGGAAACCCCTAACTCACTGAGGGTTGGAGGCCCACTGGCTGCCCTCACCTGGTTTAGCCGGCCAGTCGAAGCCATTCCCGGGATTGTGGCTGCTGTCGCATGCTGACAGCTTCTGGGAGCCGCAGTTGAGAGCCGATTGCAAGGTGGGGACCAAAGATGGACAAACTACCCCAGGCGGAGCACAATATGTCACCCCAAGAAGTACACCCCATACCCCCCCCGGTGCCGTTAAGCGCCTTAATGCAAGAATCTTAGCAAAGGCAAACACAAAGGGACCCTGGACGGTTACATCCAGTCAAAGGCAACTAGGGGGTTGTGGCGCTCATCTCGCTTTCAGGCCGAGGGAGTCGGCGTTTGTCCCCAGACAGCTTTCCAGGTCATGTGGCCAGCAGGACTAAACTGCTCCTGCGGCAACAGGACACCGTGACGGAAACCACAGAACATGGAAATGCCATTTACCTTCCCGCCACAGTGGTTCTTATTTATCTATTTGCACTGGCATGCTTTCGAATTGCTAGGTTGGCAGGAGCTGGGACAGAGCAACGGGAGCTCGCTCATGTCACGGGGATTCGAACCGCCAACCTTCCGATCGGCAAGCCCGAGAGGCTCAGTGGTTTAGACTGCAGCGCCACCTGCAAGAACCTCGAGCGTGGCTTGGTAGCGTATGGGCACCCAGTGCAAGCTTTTGGGCACAACTCATGCCCCCATCAACAGCTTGGCCACAGCAGTTTGCACCAGCCGGTTCTCTCCCCGCAGCACTGCTACAAATGGAGGAGAAATGCAATCCTGTTTGCGTTTTGATCTCGCTCACAAAAAGGTGCATGTGAGTTTAAAAAAAAAGATGCACAGAAAAAGATGTGTTTATTGAGGAGAAATTTGCACTAAAACGCTGGCAGACCTATCGCAGGAGGATCTGGGAAAATAAACGCAGCGTGCACCGCAAATTGCTGTGGAAATGTGAAGAAGTGAAATTAAAGATTCGGGGGGAAAGTATAGACCCGATTTGACAGATTTGTCCAGGTTCCAAGAAGGAAAGGAGCATGGGAGATGGAGCAGAGAGAGAAGGGACAGCTTCTTTGCGTCCCCCACCCTTTCTGCACATGCCGGCTTCTGCTCCCCCATGATTCCCCCCCCCAAAAAAAATGGTAGGAAGAAAACCATATACTGCCCCAGATTCTGTCACTTTACTACTGCAATTTTTCTGGGCTGGTGGGGCTGCGGACAGGTTGTTTCTGGAGCAGATTACATGGAAGCGAGAGCTAAACCTCCACCGTGTTCCACTAGATTTCCGGGTGCGGTTTTATGTTGTGCGAAATCTTGAATAGGATGCAGAAATAGGCAGGGGGACGGAACAAACGGCTGCGTGGATGCTGCTTCAGGAAGTTAGCTGGAGTCAATGCCTAGGACTCGGGTACATTGGTGTTTTGTTTTCAGCGTTATAACACTGTGACACCAGGTGGCGCTGTTCAGCCCGATCCTTTGGCAACATGATTTCCCATTATATGAGCTTTACAACGCGTTTTCCTGAAACGTATAGATCCAGCCCTAGCCAACCACATATTGTCCGTGGACTGGAAGAAACAGCCAATACTGATCCTGCCCGCTGGGTCGAGTTCTGGACACGGGACGAGGAAGCAGAGACCGAGGATTTCTGTTCCCGTTTCTCTTTTCAAAGAGCACAGGGTTTTGAAATCCCTTTTAAATGGAGCGGGTCATTTCTCAGCCTGCAGAAGCCAGGTCCGTCCGTCCGTCCCCCACCTCTGGGATTCCCAAGGGGCGATGCCACTGGACAGACCTCAGTTCCCACCGGCGTTTTAAAACGGGCCTTTAGAGCCGCCGGTCTGGCATTCCATGCGCCAGGCCTCCTCTGAGGCAAACAAGTGGAGTCATTGGGATCCTTCAGAAGTGGCCGCAAGACCCTTCTAGAGCAGGTTGAACTCGTCGAGGTAGGCGGCCAGGACCGCGTCCTTAATGTCCTCGAAAACCGTGCCGATGTTCTGCGTGTCCGTGGCACAGGTGAAGTGGAAGTAAAGGATCCGGGGACGGTAGACGTCGACGGAAGGACCCCCTCCGACGCCATCGCCAGGGACCAAGAACTTCCTGAAGGTGTCCATGTACATTTCAAGAATGAACTGCTTGGCTGCGTGAGCGTCTCCCTTGGGGCCTGGAAAAATACAAGGAGATAGCTTTCAGGTGTGACAACGCTAGGGGGCCGCTGGTGCCGTCAGCCCCCCTCAATATTCCTTAGCAGGGGGCTCAGCCTTGCCCAATATTGAGGGGGCAAAGGAGGCCGAACCGCTGGGCTCAGCATCAAAGGCCGGCTCCTCCTGAGCATGAGAGAGACACGCAACGTCACAGGTGTGCAAAAGGTAAAAGACCCCTGGACGGCTAAGTCCAGTCAAAGGCGACTAGGGGGTTGCGGCGCTCATCTCGCTTTCAGGACGAGGGAGCCGGCGTTTGTCCGCAGACAGCTTTCCGGGTCATGTGGCCAGCAGGACTAAACCGCTTCTGGTGCAACGGGACACCGTGATGGAAACCAGAGCAGCGCACGGAAACGCCCTTTACCTTCCCGCTGGAGCGGTACCTATTTATCTACTTGCACTTTGACGTGCTTTCGAACTGCTAGGTGGGCAGGAGCAGGGACCGAGCAACGGGAGCTCACCCTGTGGCAGGGATTCGAACTGCCGACCTTCTGATCAGCAAGCCCTAGGCTCTGTGGTTTAACCCACAGCGCCACCTGGGTCCCTAAATATATGTATATATTATTTTTCTTTAAAAAAAAAACCCAACCACTGTGCATTTGATTCCCCCTCCTTGCTTATAACGGCAATCAGATAGTGAGATGATACGTGTGGTTTGATCTTGGCAGGTCCCCAACCGCCGCCGAGAAACGTCCCAAGTTGAGAAACTTCCCCAAAAGGAGCATAGTGGACAGTGGGATTTGCTGCCAAGGAGTGTGGTGGAGTCTCCTTCTTTGGAGGTCTTTAAGCGGAGGCTTGACAGCCATCTGTCAGGAATGCTTTGATGGTGTTTCCTGCTTGGCAGGGGGTTGGACTGGATGGCCCTTGGGGTCTCTTCCAACTCTAGGATTCTATGAGGATTCCTCTCTCTCCACCCAGCACAGATCCCTCCATCGTTTAATCTGCCCCAAGTGTAACAGACTTTTAACCACCAATTCTGGGCCCAACATCTGACTATTTGGGAAATGGCAGATAATGCCAGCTAAAAGCTAATCACCAGCCCCTTGTCATTTATCAAGCAGATCCTCGCATTATCTTCGTCGTTCAGTTTGAACTGTCATCTATCTGACTGAACGATCTCCTTTGCCTCCCGATACACTTAAGGTCATCTCTTGCTGGGACGTCACTCAGCTTTCGGAGAGTTCTTAGAAAGGGAAGGTACATGGGAACATGATAAAATGAGCCCGGGTGCTGGATTAGGCCAAATGGGGCTGATCTAGTCCAGTGACCTGTTCGGGCAATGACCAACCAGAAGCTCCAGCAATGGGATTTATTATTTATACCCCTTCAACCGAATATACAAAACACAATGAAACATCAAATATTAAAAACCTCCCTAAACAGGGCCGCCTTCAGTTGACATCTGCTGGGAGGGCGTTCCAAAGGGAGGGTGCCACCACCGAGAAGGCCCTCTGCCGGGTTCCCTGTAACCTCACTTCTCGCAGCGAGGGAACTGCCAGAAGGCCCTCTGCGCTGGACCTGGGAGCGGAGAAACTCCTTCAGGTATACTGGGCCGTTTAGGGCTCTCAAGTTCAGCACCAACACTTTGAATTGTGCTCAGAAATGTACTGGGAGCCAATGTAGATCTTTCAGGACCAGTGTTATATGGTCTCGGCGGCCACTCCCAGTCACCAGTCTAGCTGCCGCATTCTGGATTAATTGCAGTTTCTGAGTCACCTTCAAAGGTAGCCCCACGTAGAGCGCATTGCAGTAGTCCAAGCGGGAGATAACCAGAGCATGCACCACTCTGGCGAGACAGTCTGCGGGCAGGGAGGGTCTCATCCTGCGTACCAGATGGAGCTGGTAGACAGCTGCCCTGGACACAGAATTGACCTGCGCCTCCATGGACAGCTGTGAGTCCAAAATGACTCCCAGGCTGCGCACCTGGTCCTTCAGGGGCACAGTTACCCCATTCAGGACCAGGGAGTCCTCCACACCTGCCCGCCCTGTCCCCCAAAACAGTACTTCTGTCTTGTCAGGATTCAACCTCAATCTGTTAGCCGCCCTCCATCCTCCAACCGCCTCGCTATCTGATTGCCGTTTTAGCTTACGTAAGCTTGCATGGAACGGCCGCTATCAGATTTGCAAGTCTCCGTTGCTTCCTGGGGGAGCTAATAAAAGCTATGAGTTTGAGGGGCTGCTGGACAGTTGAGCACCAGGCAGTTCCGCAGCTTGGCAAGCAGAACGTCAAGATGTTAAGATTCAGTCGGCCTCTCCTATTTCTGCTCCTGTCCTTGTCGTGGGGCCAAACAGGTGAGTTAAACCAAAAAAAGGGGGGCGCTCCTTCGATGAGCTGTTTTCTGCTGCTTAGTTTCCGGCTAAGCCAGTCGCAATTCCTTCCATTTGCGATGTTCAGGGTGCAAGTGCCATTCGTTTTTTATGTGGCCGGAACGGCACCAGCTGTGTGCAAGAGAAGAGAGTGCCAAATTTGCACGTCCAGAGAATGTGAATAATAATAATAATAATAATAATAATAATAATAATAATTTATTTGTACCCCGCCCATCTAGCTGGGTCCCCCCAGCCACTCTCGGCGGCCCCAACAGATATTAAAATACACTAAAATATCACAGGTTAAAAACTTCCCTAAACAGGGCTGCCTTCAGGTATTTTCGAATGTCAGATAGTTGTTTATCTCTGACCTCTGCTGGGAGGGCGTTCCACAGGGCGGCGCCACCACCAAGAAGGCCCTCTGCCTGGTTCCCTGTAGCTTTGCTTCTCGCAGCGAGGGAACCGCCAGAAGTCCCTCGGCGCTGGATCTCAGTAAACATGATGCTGTATCCAACAGGAGTCCAAGAGCGGACCCATTTAAATTAATAGGCATGGCTAGAATCGTAGATCTGGAAGGGGATCCCCAACAGAGATTATTTGCAATGGGACTACCCAGAGCAGGACTTAGCTGATTGCCTCTCAGGGTTTTACAATTGGACCTATTGAAATGTACAATCGTGGCTAAGGTCCGTTTATTTCAATGAGCAGAAAATTTGCTTGGAGTCAGCCCTTTAAAAAGGGGGGGGGGGAAATAAATTTTAAGCATTCTCCAACTTTGTGGCGTGGACCTCATAAGGCAGCAAGGAGGGGAGCACTCTTGATGAATAGATCTCTGGGACAGCTCAGTTTGCAGAGCATGAGGCTCTTCATCTCAGGGCCGTGGGTTCGAGCCCCATGTTGAGGAAAAGGTTCCTGCAATTGTTGTTGTTGTTGTTCAGTCGTTCAGTCGTGTCCGACTCTTCGTGACCCCATGGACCAGAGCACGCCAGGCACCCCTATCCTTCACTGCCTCCGCAGTTTGGCCAAACTCATGTTAGTAGCTTCGAGAACACTGTCCAACCATCTCATCCTCTGTCGTCCCCTTCTCCTTGTGCCCTCCATCTTTCCCAACATCAGGGTCTTTTCCAGGGAGTCTTCTCTTCTCATGAGGTGGCCAAAATACTGGAGCCTCAACTTCAGGATCTGTTCTTCTAGTGAGCACTCAGGGCTGATTTCCTTCAGAAAGGATAGGTTTGATCTTCTTGCAGTTCCTGCAATATACATCCCCAAAAAAACCAGAGGCATTTTTACTTGGTTTGGTTGGAGAGGAGATTAAAGGGAAAGATCAAAGATTTTTTTTTATACGCCACCACAGCGGCCAGAATTTTATTGGCTCAGAATTGGAAATTAGAAAGTCTACCAACGGTAGAGGATTGGAGAACAAAATTAATGGAATATTCGGAACTAGCGAGACTGACTGCAAGGATAAGAGACCAGAGAGATCAACAGGTTCAAGGTGACTGGAGTAAATTTTTGAAATTTTTAGACGTCTACAATTACGTAAATCACTAACAGGTGTGACAGAATACTTGCAACCTCGCAGAAAAGTAGGATTAAAGATGGAGGTATTGCAATAGGGGAAATAAAATTTGAGACTTAAGGGAAAGCGGGCGAATGATGTAAATCAAGAATAAAACAACAACAACAACAACAACAACAACTTGGGTGGCTTTGAAAGAGAATTAGACACTGTCAGGACACAATGTTCCACTAGATGGGCCAGCATTTCCATCTCATATTCTCATGTTCTACTCAACAGCTTGTCTATAATGGGGAAATGGAGCTTCCATTTCAAGGAGCAGGTTACCACATCTCTTCCTCCTGCCAACCTGGGTGGTCCCCTTAAAACTAGCAAGAGGCAACAGACAGACGCTGACCTCCGCTTGTGATTTTAATTTTTTAATTTTTTAATTTTTGCAGCACATTTGCGTAGCCACATCATCGGAGGCCAGGAAGCAGTACCCCACTCCAGACCCTACATGGCAGCACTCAAAACAGACATGGGCTTTGGCTGCGGCGGGTTCCTGGTGGACCCCCAGTGGGTAATGACGGCTGCTCACTGCATGACGTACGTCTCACCAATCCCTAGTGGTTGCGGCTAATGGTCGGAGGCTGGTCTTTTGTACAGGTGCTGGCAATTGCCTCTGTAGCCAGCTGGGGAAGTGAAAAATGCGGAGGCGAATGACCTTTGCAAAGTGAAGTCTCTCTCTGTATCTCTCTCTCTCTCTGTCTCTCTCTCTCCTCCGTCTCCCCGCTGCTGCAACCACCTGCTTTGCAAGCAGTATTGCGGTTGTCAATATTGCACATATGGAAGCAATAGGACGAATAAAAGCTGGCACTTATGGAACCAAAAATTTCCCACTCCAAAAATACAGTTTCAAAGCTTTACTAGCAGAACTCGTTGGAAAACAGACGCAAAACAATTAACGTTACATCCGAATAGTTGTGTCAAATCATATGCTTGTCCGAGCATAGGTTCAGCGTCTTAGAAACATTAAATAACATCAGCCAGAGCTGTAAACGAAGCTCTGTCCTCTTGCAGGCTCCATTCCAGCCTAAAGCTGTTCTCTCATGGAGAGAAAACATAAGCACACATGCTTCCTTCTACGGTGCTTGAGGACAAGGCCAACTCCCTCCAAATGGAGATTTGCAGCTGAATACCTTTCCCATGTGACCTAAAGTTAAACACCTCTGGGACAAAGCAGCAGAGACGCCGTCTTAGTTAATCACCAGCCTATTAGGCAAACTGGTGTAGAAATCTGAAGAACTGAATTTAAGAATGGGGAAATGGACAGATTCCCCCATCCTTCCTGTCACCAAGAGAGAACGATAGCTGAGGTTAGATTCACGGTTCACTAACCTTTACCAACGCACACTGCTGCCCTTGTTTTCCAGAGAGATGACCGTGGTTTTGGGGGCACACGACCGCTCCGCCATCGAGGACACTCAACAGGTGATCGGCGTCGAGTCGTACCACGAGCACCCGGAATTTGATAGTGAAACGTTCTCAAACGATATCCTTCTGCTCAAGGTCAGTTGCTCCAGGCTCCCTCTTCCTTCCTCAGCACCCTCAAAGCCAGTGGCCTCAGTGGATAAAACTGAAAATCATAAATAAAATAACAATTAAACAACAACAAAAAAGGCAGTGGCCTCAAGGAGGAAGGGGTTGAAACAGCTCCTCCTGTCCCCCCTACCTGTGCAGCATAATGACTCCAACACGGTGTTCAAATCCCGCTGCCTGGTGTAGTAGCAGCTTCACTGTGGCTTGTGGGAGAGCAGACCCTCACCAGGGACTAGCAGCATGGGAGTTTCACCAAGATGCTTCAACTTCAAAATTGGGGAAGTGGAATATTATAGGGACTTCCCTCCTTTCCCCCTCTCTTTAAGAAATATGAATTCAGAAGCTTACAGGTAGCAGAAGCAGTGGAGATCTGTATCTGGGGTGTTGTGCGTTGAGCCAGCGGATCAAGTGTGCCCATCCAGGCCCCTCTCTCTGGTCCTTGGCATTGTCCTC